>WWET01002338.1:0-22462 GCA_011038615.1 Limnodynastes dumerilii
AGTTTAGATATAATAATAATAATAATAATAATAATAATAATAATAATAATAATAATAATAATAATACTTTCAATTTTCCAAGATAGGATGCAGTTATCCTACTGTATATTCTATAAAGAAGTGACAGATCTAACGGGCTTGGCATGTTTTCTGGCCGTTTTCAGCAAACATATCGATGGATTAGATATTTTGAAACTGCTGCACATAGAGGAGAATGCAGTAGTTTAAAACCTGACAATAAAGCCACAATGTTAAATCCATTCCTAAAGGTCTATTTCATAAAGACTAATACTGTATGTCATGTACCTGGGGGTTCAGTTGCGGCAATGTAGAGAGCATGTTATTTCATTCCTGCCTTGTGCATTACTGAGAGCATCCAGTTGTTAAACATAAATCTGTGAAATAATTGTTATGCAAATCTGGTTTAAATCCTCTGTGTGGATAAGTGAACAGGTCACTCTCTAATGCCCTTCCCCATTGCAGAGTCTAACCCAGCACCTGAAAACCACCACCGTTTTCTATTCTCACTCTCTAATGCCACAGGGTAAGCTTGTACTTTAATGTTTCAAACAACAACAAAAAATGATCACCTTGTGTGACCTTATGTGATCAGTCTAGACAATTCAGAATGATGGGCCTTTACCATGAGAATAGTGTCTTGGAGTATTGGATGTTTGGGGTTCCTCAATCACAGGTCCCCAATGCATACATATGATTGTGCTGAAAATCTCTCCTCTTGCATGGGCAGACTTCTAATCCCTTCATGAAAAGAGATTATTGCTCCCCTCTAACGTACAAGTTTTGTGCAGAGGAGTGTAAAATGCCACCTGCGTGTTCTATTTATTACTTAGTAATACACTCCCTCACACTCATAGACTTTCTGTGTTCTGACCCCTACCTTAAATCTTACACACTCTCCCAACGTAAAATGTGGAGAGTGCTTAATGCTGAACTGTACATAAGGCCCTAGCCAAGTCCTTACTGCATAAATAGCATTAATACCCCCATGCACCATGTTTATACCAGGGGAGGTCATTCCCCCTTATCGTAGACCATTGATCGTGCTTTGTTCTAATGCATAATTGGCCTCCAAATGTATGCACATTAAGAACGGACAGGGGACTTGTGCATTTGGCATGCGTAAGTACTCTGACATTCTTATATCAAGATCCAGTCCATTCTTCTTAAGCTTGGATAAGGGGGATTGCATTTCATTGGGGCTGAATTAGGTATTTGCAGAATGCAAAAGTGGACAAAATCTGAACCAAGTGCATGCAAATGAGTGAAAAATCTGAACTTATGACCCAGTACCATGTCTGTAAATAATGAAGTAATAAATAGTCATGTTACAATAGCCCCTTCTTGAGCTCTAGCTAAACCTTCTTGAGCCCTCTCTGGCTAGCTAATCTAAATGACTCTCCCATCCCAATTCACCTAATCTGCTCTGGCACTTCCTCTTAGTGAAAAAGATCACATTTACTCAATATACATCCCTAAAGGCTACGTAGATTGCATAATCAGTATGACTACGCATGTGCTGTAGAAAAATTATTTTAAATACACACAAATTTGATTTGATTTGGGGATTTAATATAATTTATAATGAGAAATATATTGCCTGATTCCCACCTAAGAAGCTGTGGCTGCAACATAGATTTTAAAATGAAAATTGTTGAATAAAACTAGGGGCTAATGAAGTGCCCATGGCAGTTCGCTGAATTTGCTAGTAAAATTGTGAATTAGGCAAACACTTTTTAAGCTTCAAAATAAATAGAATGAAATGAAAGTGAATGAAAGTACAGGCATAAATTGTGCATTTTCTATTCCTTTATCAGTAAACAAAAATTATAGACACACTCTAAACTTGTATGATGTATTTTTTTATAGAGGTAATTATTGAAATTAAAACAAGGAATGGGCAAAGAAAATTAGTTTATAATATAAATATGAGAAAATTAAGGTATAAGAGAAAACAAAAGAAACAGAGTCTAAGGATGAGAGTTGAACTAATATCTAGGGATTGGATCAAGACTTACTACAAGAAGGGAATTTTCTAACCACTGAGATTATTTTTTTGTTTTGTACTATTGATTATAAGAAACAACTTTCTAGAACAGCTGTAAATTAGCTCATTAATATTTTTGATTACACAGAGTCAACCAAGAGAATGATTATTTATCAAGTGTACTATAAACATTATTGTGTATATTAAATTCTGGTTTGCAGCACTTAAAGCCAGAGTACCAAAAGTAGTTTAATAGTCTAAAGTCTTAAATTTCACACTGTTGATGGCTAGCATTAATGATGGGAATCACACTTTATAATAAATCTTATTGCCAAAGTAAAGGCTATATCCTTGTGTTTATTTTAATCACAGATTGGTGAAACAAATAATATGAATACATTTATGTCTTGTTGGGGTAAGGTGACCAAACGTCTATAATGGATTTTACATCAGATTCATTTGCGATCAAACAGATCGCTGATCTGCATGAGATGTATGAGGATCTGAACTCCTGTGAATGTAACATGCCAGCGGCTCAGTAGTTTTGATTGTAAGAGTCTACAATATAATACATAATATTAGAAAGTCACATCCACTTATAGGGCCGTATTCACAGATACGTTTTTGCACAGAGTTCTGTGAGTATTTTTAGGATCGGAGTAACTGTGCATGCGTAGTAACTTTATTTACGCAATTTACGTTGATTTTACGAACGGAAGTCCATTAGACACGTACGTGTGAATCGCACTTGGAGACATACGTACGGAGGGGTGTGTTTGAAATCCGTACAGACAGAGTTACGTGAAAGTGGGTGGGGGGAGGCATTTAAATGACCATTTGAGGGCGCAGTTAGTTACATGCGCTCGTACGTAAGTATTATACGCAAGTAAATGCACACATAGAGATAAGGGTGCCCAATGGAGGCATAAGTCACTGAAAACCCATCCATGTGACGGAATTGTCATGGGTGTTGCCTTGCAACGTACGTGCGTATAATTGCGTACCTTTAACTAACGAATTTGTAAATACGGACCATAATCACAAGCTGTGGGAAGTGACATTTTACTGAAGTCTGGATAGAGTGGAATTCATTTTAATTGTGTAGCAAGGATTATGCACCTGTGCAGAACACAAAAGAGGATGAAATTTGGTCCAAATGCTTGGAGATTAGGGAAAAATCCAAATTGAGAATTCCAAACAGGACCCAAAATTGTAAGTACCAGGTATAACATTTTGTAATTTGTAAGCGCTTCAGATGTGTCCAGTTATACATAGCTTCTGTAGAGCTGCATTGTGTTAAATCTGTTGGTATCAGAAAATAGTATTTTATTCCCTGTTTATTCTCTGATTATAATACAGAGGGGCTGACTAGAGTTAGGAGCAATTGCAACAAAGGGTGTAAATCTGAAGTATGTTGGACTATGTTGCAATGTGAGGGGTGTAAATTAATATTTTTTTGCATGCAGGGAGATTACTAGTTGATTCCACACAAATAACAGTTTTTTTTATTCTAAGCTCTAATTTAGCAGCTACCTACTGTACAAAACCCTTGCCTCTTAAGTTCCTTTTTAACTTTGCCTCTCCTGCAGTTCATCATGGTTTTGCCATGGTGCAGCTTTGCTCCTTTTATTTGCTGTTAATCTCAACTCTGGATAAACCCCAGAATGTTCACATGTAATTGTACAGCTATTGAGAACAGAGTGACAAGGCAGGCACACGGAGTGTATGAGAATCCTGCTGCCCATGTCTGTTTCAGCTCACTGGATCTGACCCCCGGCATTTGTGCATACAGCAGGGAGGGTCAGATACAGCTTTGCAAGTTGAAGCGCGCCCGTGAGGAGGCTATACTGTGTAAGGGTAAGCGTGACCTGGATAGATTATGCTGTGCAGATACTGACCCTGCACTTTGGGAGCTATCCTCAGGAGACTATTTTTCAAGCAGAACACGGTTGATAAGTATAAGCATTCTTTTATTAAACTGTGCTATTATTTTCATGTATCTTCTTGATCTATATTTACCTATATTTATTACAATACTGTTATACAGCTGGATACATTGGATGAATAAGAGGAACTCTATATTCTTTTGTGCTGTTAAGAGTACTCTATGCACTTTATTGAATTACTTGTACCTATCTACCTGCACTGTATATGTCTTTTTTAAATGAATTTTTGATACATGAATTAAAATTGTGATCATACTCACTTATACTTTATATATATTTATCATCATTCATTTGATCTGGGCAGACATGGGATATTTTGCATTTGGCTATATTAATAGCGATTTAATATTAATATCAATTTTAATTATAACAATAAAAATTGTCTATTTTAGCCTTTGAATTTTGTTTCCTTAACTATATCCTTGCAACCAATTATATTGGGCATAGGTGTATGCACCATCAAATGGTCAGCTTGAACTGTCTTTAGGTTTTTTCTGTTTTGTGCTTGAGATGATTATAGGACCATAGCATAGCAGCCTTAATTTTAAGGATTCCATGCTCTTCCCTTGACATTGAGACCTGTGCAACATTTATTCTATTTTTTAAACCAGACCAGGGATAGCCTTACCAAAGTAAGCCCTGAAAAGACCAATAATAGTAATGGTGCTGTCCAAACCTGGATTAAATATTTAATCAATTTATCTTTATTGAAAACAAACATAATCAGAAATATATAACAACAAGATTAAAAAAGAGACATTTGGACATAAGACAATTACATATTAAACCAAGAAACATTGAGTCCACTGCTCCACTAAGTTCATGAATAATGTACAAATACAGAACATAAATGACCACAGTATCTCTGCACTAAAAACTGAAAACAAATAAATAAAAAAAATTACCAACTCACGGTGGGGCTTCACTCCACAAGGGAGCCACTATCTGAGCCTACCTGAGGAGACCATTTAAATGCCTTACGACATAGGACCTGATTCAGAGTTCTGTGCATGTACGGTGCAGAATCGCACATGCTAATTTGCATACAGGCTATTCAAGGATGTGCTTTCGTGCATCCCATAGCCCACTCTGAATAGAACGTAGGGTGCTACTTCAGAGTAGTATGCGGATGTGCAAGGCACATCTGGCTTGTAAAAAAACAGTCAGAGCCTTAATTGCTCCAACCATAGGTTTTTTTTGTTTTTTTACATTTGTAAAAAATAAATCCCTTCCCCTGCATGCCTGCTGCCGCAACCATGTTACAAAATAAATAAATACTGTACAGCCCGATAGGGCATGCTGCCACAAATAGAACTATCAGTGCAAGCATGACCATGAATAACGAGGCATGCTTGCGCTAGTAGAACTACTACCGCCAGCATGCCCTGCAAGCCCCGGCCCGCTGCACTGTAAAAATTGCCCCCAGCATAATCAACATCACATAGTCACCCCAAATAAATATGTCAAAATGCCCCCAGCATAATAAATGAAACATAGCATCACCCCAAATAAATAAGTGAAAATGCCCCCAGCAAAATCAACATCACATAGCGTCACCCCAAATAAATAAGTGAAAATTCCCCCAGCATATTAAATGAAACAGTGCGACCCCCATAAGAAATATTGACAAATTACCTTATCAGAATAAATAAAACAATGCGACCCCCATAAGAAATATTCACACATGACCCAATCAGAATAAATAAAACAAAGCGACCCCCATATGAAATATTCACACATGACCCAGCATAATGGCTGAAAAAAATACTGTCCTTCCTCCATGTCAAAAAAAATAAAAATGGGCAAAAGTACACTAAAAATATTTATATAACATACTTACCTGCTCTGCTGTGGTCCAGTCTTGTAAGCTTTTAATCCTGGAGGGTGTCTTGGCCAAAATAAAAAATCGTTATGACACGACGCAAACCATGTCCTGCAAGCAGGACATCCTGACGCTAATGACAGTGTCACTGTCATTGGGGTATATTTAAACCCTTGCCATAGTGTCTAAAATATCGTGAGAACGATATTTCAGACCCTGAAATATAATTCTCACGATATTTCAGACAAGGTGCCAAGGGTATAAATATACCACAATGACACCCCCCTTTTTCCACAGGGAATCGTATGCTGGCGGGTACACTAAACTCCGCCAGCAATACGACTTCCTTGCGCCTTTTGCGCATGCGCAGTTTTTAAAAAAGTATTGCAAAATCACATACTCTGAATCCAGTCCTACAACTAGAAGTTCTAAATATTTGTGTAATAAAGGTAAAGGTAGGTTTATTTTCTACATTTTTTTACACAATAAAAAGACAATTCTTTCTTTTGGGTATATATGTATGTCACCATGCTATTCCATTTTTTCATGGTTTCATACAACTTTTACACTTTTGTCAAAGTTTTTTTTTAAATAAATTCTTGTGGCTGAGAAAACTCCCTCAATCTACTCACCCGACCCTAGAGTACTGGAGACATCTGAGGCTGCAAAAAAGGATGACACTCTTGTCAAAGTTTTTTTTTTTGTAAAATCTTATGAGAAAACAAAACAGAGGCTTTAGTGAACACCAGGGGCTAGATTTACTAAGGTCGAATTGCTAAAAATCACCAGAGATGGCAGTAGTTTACCAGCGATTTTAAAATTACTGGATTTACTAAAGCAAAATCTCCACAAACTCGTGAGAGATGAATGGAGATTTAAATCGCCAGTGTTTAAATCTCTCTGGCGATTTTTAGCATGAGGAGCATACAAATCTCTGGATTTACTAAGGTCGAGATTTAGTAAATCGTCAGAGATTTGCTGCAACTCTCCCGAGTTAAATCACATGGGGGTGAGTGTCGATTTTATTAAAATGGACACTCAATTAGCTTTTATAAGCCCCCATGAGCTGTAAAAAAAATATAAAATGTGTAAAAAAAAAATGGCTGCCGCAGCAAGCAGTTCACCCTTGGCATGCAGCTGCCTATAATACTATAAGTCAAATCATGTACATGTAATGCAGTGCATGGTTTGACTTATTGTACTATAAGCGTCAGCATGCCAAGGGTTAATGGCATACTGTCGCCAGCATCTTCTGTCCGGTACACTGTTAAAAAAAAAAACACCTCATGCACATTAAAATACATATGTCCCCTCCGTCCCTATTAATATTACTACATGCCTACTTAGCTCTCTAAATAGATAAGCCTCTGTCCCTCAGGTCTCAAAATTTTTAAACACATGTCCGTCCTTGTATACTTATATTAAAACACATGTCCGTCCTTGTATACTTATATTAAAACACATGTCCGTCCTTGTATACTTATATTAAAACACATGTCCGTCCTTGTATACTTATATTAAAACACATGTCCGTCCTTGTATACTTATATTAAAACACATGTCCGTCCTTGTATACTTATATTAAAACACATGTCCGTCCTTGTATACTTATATTAAAACACATGTCCGTCCTTGTATACTTATATTAAAACACATGTCCGTCCTTGTATACTTATATTAAAACACATGTCCGTCCTTGTATACTTATATTAAAACACATGTCCGTCCTTGTATACTTATATTAAAACACATGTCCGTCCTTGTATACTTATATTAAAACACATGTCCGTCCTTGTATACTTATATTAAAACACATGTCCGTCCTTGTATACTTATATTAAAACACATGTCCGTCCTTGTATACTTATATTAAAACACATGTCCGTCCTTGTATACTTATATTAAAACACATGTCCGTCCTTGTATACTTATATTAAAACACATGTCCGTCCTTGTATACTTATATTAAAACACATGTCCGTCCTTGTATACTTATATTAAAACACATGTCCGTCCTTGTATACTTATATTAAAACACATGTCCGTCCTTGTATACTTATATTAAAACACATGTCCGTCCTTGTATACTTATATTAAAACACATGTCCGTCCTTGTATACTTATATTAAAACACATGTCCGTCCTTGTATACTTATATTAAAACACATGTCCGTCCTTGTATACTTATATTAAAACACATGTCCGTCCTTGTATACTTATATTAAAACACATGTCCGTCCTTGTATACTTATATTAAAACACATGTCCGTCCTTGTATACTTATATTAAAACACATGTCCGTCCTTGTATACTTATATTAAAACACATGTCCGTCCTTGTATACTTATATTAAAACACATGTCCGTCCTTGTATACTTATATTAAAACACATGTCCGTCCTTGTATACTTATATTAAAACACATGTCCGTCCTTGTATACTTATATTAAAACACATGTCCGTCCTTGTATACTTATATTAAAACACATGTCCGTCCTTGTATACTTATATTAAAACACATGTCCGTCCTTGTATACTTATATTAATTCAAGACCCCTGATTCAAGACCCCTGATAACCCCTGATAAAATTTGTGTTGGGTGTCACATGCGTCCTGAATCAGTGCTCATCAACTTTGCAATATTAATTGTTTTAAAGTTTTGCACTCATGCCACCTATCTAATTTATTTATTTTTTGCTGTTAAAAGAAATGTGTATTGTCCAATCCTCCAATATAACATAAACATTTTATTGAAGTTAA
The DNA here is from genome assembly GCA_011038615.1 of Limnodynastes dumerilii. NCBI lineage: Eukaryota > Metazoa > Chordata > Amphibia > Anura > Limnodynastidae > Limnodynastes > Limnodynastes dumerilii. The sequence continues at coordinate 8,533 of WWET01002338.1, forward strand.
TAATTTTTACTGGCACCTAGAACGTTGTTTGTTTAAAAAAATAAAATAAAATAATGCAAGTGTCATTATTTACTTTCCATTGACTGTTTTAGGTCATAACTGAGTTGTAAATACGAGTAAATGGAGAAAAAGGTTGAAGTGAAGTGGAACAACACAGATAGGCTTTAAAGAAAATGACAAAGAGCAGAACAAGGTAAAATAATCAGAGATGTCACAGGCATAGGAATATCAAATTACATAATATTGTACTAAACAGGTGTCATTTTTATAAAAGTTTTCCACTCTAAGATCAGAGTTTTTGAGTATATAGAATTGCGATTAAAAGAATAGAATAGAGCCTGACTGGCTAACTATATATAACATTCTACGAACATTCTAATAATATTCTAGAAATAGCGATGATCTTGTGTTAATCTAGCGAATATCTGGTAACAACAATCCAACAATCTAGCAACCAAGCGACCTCACACACCTATAGGAAGACTTTCCCCATTTAACTCCACATTACCTAGATTTCTGATTAAGAACCAATTAGTAGATTCAAAAGGTTTCATAATGTGTTTTATTTGATAAGTTTGATAAATATTCTATATAAGTACCCCATTTCTTGTAAAATTTTGAGACCCCGTCTATATTTGGGAGGGTGCTCACCTATCTAGGTATATCAATTCTGATAACATATCTTTGACTGTATTTAGGAAGGGTGGGGATTTTTACATTTCATTTTGTAGAATAGCCTTTTAAGCTAACTGTCTTTCTTCCATTTCATCATGGATGTCCTCCAGCCATCTAAAACTTATTCTTTCAAAATCTTAATATTTCCTCCTGCCAACAAAAGATACCTACCCGGTCTCACTATTTCTGTTCATCTCCAGCATTAATTACTGCAATGCTTTCCTTATTGGACTCCCACAATATAAGATACTCTTCTACAGTCTATTTTGCATGCAGTAGTAAGACTGATTTTCCTTGCAAAATGTTCAAATAAAGCTAGTCCACTCTGTCAGTCTCTACATTGGTTGCCTGTTTATTACAGAATCAAATACAAAACCTCTTGCTAACCTATAAGGCCATAAACAAAACTGCAACTGTATACATATCCTCACTTGCCTCAAGATATATCACAGCTTGTTCTCTCAGATCATTACAAGATTTACAGCTGTCTTCTACACTTTATAAATGCTCTGATTCCCAGTTACAGGACTTCTCTTGGGCTGCATCCACTTTGTGAAATAAACTTCCTCGCCCATTAAGACTATCCTCTACTATCCAAACTTTCAAGTTCTGCCTTAAAACTCACCTCTTCACATAAGCTTATCAAATTCTTCAACCTTCTTAAGCTTTATTTATCATATTAACAACTTTGCTTTTCACTTCACTATTACATTATAAACACAAACATGCACACTCTTTATGCATTATTAACACAAACCCGCAAACTCTTTCTATTCTAAAATTCCCTCATATCTGTTACCAATACTGCTGTGTGGCTGAATCATACAGAGCACTGAACACTTTTACCATTCAATGTGGCTGGTCCATTGTCTGATATATAGCACTTGCCTTTATGTATCAAACCCACTATCCTATAGAGTGTGTAAGCTTGTGAGTAGGACCCTTTTACTCAACCAGTCTGTTTGTTATTACCCAGTCTTTTTTATACTAATTGTTAAAATTGTTAAATGCTCCGTAATCTGCTGGCACTATATACAAACCAGTTAATAAATAAATTTTAGTTCCACTACCTTAAACCACAAAGTCTTTAGGACAGTTTTAGCGGGGTGAGACAAATTTCTAAGACTTAAATAGATTATCCAAAATATTTACACAGGCACGCTTATTAATAAAACCACTGATTTAAAGAGTAGCCTGTCTGTGAATAAGCTGGCGTTGTATGTCAGATGCTGCTGCTGATGAAGGCGACTCCCCCACCCAGTGTGCTCTCACAGTAATGTAATCTTCAATTTGACCACTACCGTTTGTCCACACATATATAGTTACATGGATAGTCAGTACAATGACATTTTGTAGACAACAAATAATGTTTAAATTCTTGCTGTTCTTAAAAAATTGAATTGTGATGGAATTTGGTGGTGTGTACACATGACCTGACCTCAACTAATCTTCTAAAGCTGAGTAAATTAATTGATAACATATCATACTGCTGTCATACTTGGTTCCTCTAGCAAAGTCTTGTTCCACAGTCAATTTTTGTTTGAAATGGCTCGTCTTCTTGGTCCCCTTTTGTGATGAAAAATTATCCCCAGCAGCAGCATCAACCCTTTTGCTCATGGATTCATCAAGGGAATCAGGTTTCCCTATCAAATTTTATGCAGTACTACCCCTGATCACTAATGAGGATGTTGATGATGAAGGTGTTGGCATATGCTGGGATCTATCCCTGATTTTGGACTATAAATTATTTAACTGAATCGGAGAACCAACTAGCATGGACTCATTGCAAATGACATAACATGGAGGAGGTGTCTAGGTGTTTAAGTTCTTTGCCTCTACTTTTTGGCGCTATAAATCGCATAGATGCCTTGACAACTGTTGACAGGATTTGGGTAAAAATATTTCCTCACAGAGGAGGTGAGTTTTTTGGTTCTTGGCATGACAATGAACTGATCATTGGCACAAATTGTTACCACTTATCTCAGACTTTCTTCAACACATACACAAAATCATCCAACACATTGTTTTTATTATTATTAACTTGTTGTTGTACAACACCATCATTATCATCATCATTAGTATCAGATTAACAATGAGCCCCCTCATCCTGTTACAGATTTCCTATTGCCCCAATAGCATGCTCTATTTATATGTCTACACCACCAGCATCATTAATATTACTACATGGATACCCTTTCACTCTCCTAATGAATTTGTGAAACATGTGAACCCACAATTTTGTCTTGGGCCTTAGTGTTCTTTTTGGACAAGGATTTGCCAGCTTCAGAGCTGACTGATATATACCTTTGTTTGGCAATGGTTTTTGCACTGTGGATTCTGGTGCATATAACAACACGAGCAGGACCAGCACACTTAAATAACAGTCATGGTCTGAGTCTTTCCTTTCCACATATGGTATGTTGGCAATGTGACATTTGTCCACACTCATTTTTCCACTCTTTGTGCTGAGGTTTGAAGAGGAAGGGATAACACTTTTTGGCTTTGGGAGCGTCGTTTCTTATACTATCTTCTTATCAATGGTCTATTTTTAGTAGTACGGGTTGAAGAAGTACTAGGATTGCTGCCAGTTCCAGTTTTGTAGATTGGTCTATTATGAACTTTCTGAAATAAATAAACCAAGGTTACCCTATGAGAATTGCTTGCTACAGAATGATATTGAAGCACGTGTATGTGACAGGCAAGAATTCTCACTATTAGTGACAACTTTGAAAAATTCTGTCTTTTAACAGTGCAGTAAAAGTTGAGTTTTAATGTGTGTACAACTGTACACCATACAGAAACAGATTGCTACTGATAAATAATAAGGAAAAATCCAGCTTTTTCACAGTACAAGAAAAATGGAGCTGTTGATGTGTGTACAACTGTATTATATACTATACAGAGTCAGATTGCTACTAATAAGTACTGTATAGTGTGTACTAGCAAGTAGTCATAATCATAACATTAGTGACAGGGAAAAAGTCAGCTTTAATTAACAGAAATGATTAAATAGAATGATCTAATGTGACTGTACATTCTATACCACCTCCTTTAGAACACAAAATAAATGTACAGTGTCCAGTTACTAATAGAATTAGATTTGCAGGCAGCACAGATGCTGCTATTTTCAACTTTTAAAATAATTAAGAGACCTAATAAGGACTGTTGATTTAGAATAAAGCAGGAAGGTCACTACCCAAACAACTAGATAGTATCACAGTAGTCTATTAAAACACAGCTATAGCTAGCTAGCAGCAACTGTTTTCCTCAACTCTGAAATTACTGCCAAATCACAAGGGAGTGTCTTATATAGACTCTAAACTACGTTAGAACTGTTCTTCTGAACTCTCCAATCTGAAAATGCTGTCAAATCTAGAGGGAGCGCCTTACTCAAAATTTGGGTATCACATGATCCAAACTGCTCATCTCTAGTTCCTGCACACCCAAGAATTGGGGTCTTGTTACTGTCCCATTGTTTTTTCTTCTGATTCTTACACTGTACTATAATCACTGTCTCTCTCAACATATCTGGCCCAAATTCCTTCCTGACTGTCTGTCTTTAAATTATTATGTAGTGATTTGGGCTGTCAGGTTTATATGAAAGAAATTTCACTTAAAATGTATATGTATCACGTACACGCTATATTATTTTATATTTGCTACTCTTTATTTTCTCATTCCTCTGCATCAGAAAGGTGGGAAGTATAGTGTCATAAATGATAATGCTTAATAACTAGCTCTCATGTAAGGATCACTCCTCCATGCCTCTTCTTTGCTGTATTAAAATGACGTCTATTTTTTTATGAGTAACTGCTCTTATTTCTTGTATATGTTGTACCTGCCAATATTAGTTCATCACGTACACACTATATTATTTTATATACCTTACTATTTATTTTCTCTTTCTTCTGCATCAGAAAGTGGGAAGTATAGTGTTATAAATGATAATGCTTAAGCACTGGCTCTCATGTAAGTTCCACTCCTCCATGCCTCTCCTTTACTATATTAAAACGACACATCCAATCATTCATTAGTCATACCAGATCCTTAGTTTCTTTGGTTGCTCCTAAATGCTGAAACTCTAAAACTATGAAATAGTGTATTGACCTTTTCTCCAGTTCCAATTTTATCTCATTAATCAAAACTCAATGTTCTGTTATTGAAAAAAACATACATTTTACATGAGTTCTACTAGGTAAGCACCAGAATAAAAGGTAAGAAGCTGCAATGTTCTTTTAGTGTTGTTTTTCTTTAGATCAACATGGATTCCTGATGGCTCCTGATGTTTGTGTGCATTCATTTTTGTTCACACCACAATGTTGCTACAGTTGGGTAACCAAGAAGTTATTTCAATAATACTGTCATGCATTATTCAGTCATTTAAGATGCCATTAGAGAAGGAGGATTCACAACCCCGTTTTTTTACATAGTCAAACAGATTTTCAAATCTTGCTACCACTCATGCGCAGTAACTATTTTACACTATCTACGTAGTGTTTCGTTATGTAGATTGCGTACATGCAGTCTTTAACAAAACAATATGTAGATAGTGTAAAATAGTTACTACACATGCGTAGTAGCTAGATTTGGAAAATAAGGCACTATGTAAAAAAAAATGGGCTTGTGTGTTGAATGCATTAAATTAATTCATGAATTAATAAGGGGGCAGTATAAAAGCAATGCACAGAACTAGTAAACAGACAAAATAAATAAAAAAAGACAGTTCTTTTTTTTTCAACATGGAATAAAAATTGCTGCCCGAACCATAATGGAACAAACCTTAAACTCATGCTAGGCCTAAGCCCTCTCTTATGTGAAAACTAGCAGTGTTCTTTTATACAACTACAAATAAAAGACTCAGCTCATCACCACTACTGCTTTCTCATTGTCCATGCAAATAGACAAAAGTAACATGAACCAACCAGACTGAACAACAAACCCAGAAACCACAATTGTGCCAGAAAGCTACAACCATCCCTTCTGACTATTGTGGAATGGTGGGTGAAGAATATCTTCAATCAAGAAGAGTAAGTTGCTTTAATCCATGAATATAAAGCCAGCTAGACAGGAAACATCCACAATCAACCCCGCTGTTTCCTGACTTTGTCACCTTTGACTCAAATGTTCAGGTAAATTAATTCTGCAGGTTTACACTCCTCACCCGATGACCTAATGCTTCTTCAGCCTAAACAGATCCTCAAGTGTTCTAAAATCTTTCTCAAATTCTGTCATCCGTGTATTATTTTTAACATACAACACTAACTAGTTTGTATATAATTATGTAATGGTGAGGACGAAGATTTCAAAGGTCCTCAAACTAACTTATTTTGTTACTAATTCAATTAAACAGTAAATGTATATAATTTAATAATTTGTCCTCAAAAAACTGAGTAGAAAACTGATCAAATATTCAATATATTAATATGATAATTGCTGTATACATTATTTATTCTGTAATACTGAATGATAGGATCATTACATTAGCACATGTTACTAAATAATGTAGCAAAATGCACAGAAGTCAGATTTATAGAGTACTTTCACTTTAGCCAATACAATGCTACTTGAATACCTGTACATTGGGGTTAATGTAGATAAATGACATCTATAATTACAGAAAGAGTATAAGTTATTTAATTCCCTGTATTCAAATCAGTAGATCAAAGGGTAATTGCAAAAGGGTTCTCTGCATTAATATTTCCCACTTGATATTGTTTTATATACTGTAAGTAAGTCCTTAGATATTTTAGCTACATTGGTTAGTTACAAATGTGTGAATAAATGTTTAAATGTGAAGGCCATTTGGTATATTGGATACAACTAAAAATCCCCTGTTGAGATTTAAAAATGAAGCCTTATTAATTAAAGATAGATCTAAATTAGTGCTCTGAATTATCAAATTCCACCCTAATTATTTCACTGACATGTGGAGCTATTATGCTTCGATTATTTGTTCATTCAAGTCAAGTACTCTATAACCGACTTTTTGCAATCTGATTTTAAAGAAGAGTTAATCATTTCAGTATGAAGGAAAGTAGTCAGTATTATTATGTTGTGAAATTATTTAACACCGTCTCTGTAACAGGTTCATTCTTTTACTATAAATTGCTAATATAATAGAAACTATGGTGCCCTCTGGTTAACAAGAAATATAAACTGTTATTACATTCAGCCTGTACACTTAAACCATTTATATTTCAAATAAATTGTACATATTTAATTATTTTATTGCTGCAATTTTATAAACTTCTACTTTAGATAATAAGGCAAATTTACATAGTGATCTATTAATAAAGCCTACATTATAAACTCTAGAAGGCGACTCCGCAATGAGATCATGAAAGGGCATGTGTGCACACCATCCTACCAGTATGAATATGAAGCAAGGGAATCATGTGGTCATTGAGCTTGGAAGGAATAAGAATGGACTCCACCAACCCAATCGTGAAACTAGCAAGTTATGCCCTAATGCAGTTTCCAGCTTCTTCTATGTGGGGTAAGCTTGTCAAGGAACCTGTAATTCATAGGGCACATTGATGAGGTGTCAGCCCTGATGGAAGAGGGAAGGGTTGAGAACTCCCTCCCCTCCACTCAGACAGACCTCTATGCATGTGCAGAGCCAGGGGGATATTTCACCCCTGCTGATATAGTCAAGAGACAAGGCACGAGTAAGTAAAATCCCCCTATGTAGGTTCCATTTTCTCCATTGCCTGACCCTAGCTAAGGTCCTGGCTGTGGATCAGCTTGAAGGAAAAGAAGGAGAGAGTAAGTGTGTGGGGGGATGTAGGTGACCCAGACACTTCTGCAGGTCCCCTGGGGTCAATTACTGCCCCATTGGGGACTGCTTTTTGCAGCAGACGTTCCTCCCACAAGGTACCTCCCCCAAGGTAAGAAAACAAGGAGAGGGAACTTGTGGAAGTGAAAAATCAGAGAAAGCTAGATAAAAATTCTACTTATCTTCATTGCTGCTGCTGTTGGAGATCAAATGTCTAGCTGGAGCCTATTAAGTTTAACCCACTAATGTCAGAAAACCACTCACAAGATCCTCCTGATCCCAATGGACTACCAGAAAGTTCCTTAAGGTAAGTGGTTGCCACCCGGAAATTGCAAACTGCTAAACCATTGAGGATCAAAATGGTGAGAGAAAGAGAGAGAGAGAATACATTATATAAAACACCCTTCAAGTGCAAAAAATTTGCAAGTAATAGCATTGGTTTCCTTTAGAATCAGTGTCAGAACAAGCTAGTGGTTGAAAAAATGTACTCCTTTTTCCCCAAAAGAAAAGTTTTTTCAGCCACTTAGCAGTCAATGCAGCCCTTCCCAGTCACTAAAGTAAGTGTATAGTGTGTACATTTAAGAAGGGATATACTGTGCATGCGCAGTAAGTTAATATACACAATATACGTAGGACTTGAGAATGGGACAGCTCTGAATCACCATTACGAACCTATTTACTCAAGGTTCATAATAGGTTCAACATAAGATTCATATTAGGTAAAACTTAAGAACAAAGATAAAAAGTTTGGAGCCATTTAAATGAGGAAATTTTTTTTTGTGGTTAGGCAAAAACTTTCTTTCTACGCAACAACTACAAACCTAAAGATAAGGTAGCCCTATGGAATTCGTAAGTTGGTTAAGAAGCTGAAAACTGGGGGGAGTGTCAGGGGATTCGCCTTGCTACTTTTTGCATTTAATTTAGAACCTCAACAATTCTTAAGTGTGAACACGGCTTTCCCCTCCTATGATAATGTTTGTTCCAAAGATTTCAATTACCATGTGTGTCTTGTCCATAACTGCTGATCATAGAGCATTGGACATTTACTGTGTACACCTGTCTATATGAAATACCTGCTGCTGAATCAGCACTCTATAGGTGAATCAAAAATACAAAAACTGTGCACTTAGATACATACTGTATAATATATAATTAATAGCCTTTATACCGTAGTATGAGAACAACATTACTTTCTTTGGACTATATTCAGACTTAGGGCAGCCTTACTAAGCTGCAGGAATGGAAAAGTGAAAAAGTTGCCCATAGCAACCATTCAGATTCTAGCTGACATTTTCTAGAATGTAATAGGAAAGTGAGAACTAGAACCTGATTGGTTGCCATGGGAAATATGGAAACAAAAATGCAGAGAAGCCTGCACTTCCCAAAGGCTGCTAAGTGACGGTTCAAGGATCCACACCTCCCTTGATCCTAAAGAGTAAGCCCAACAACAGGATACACCAAGTACCAAAAAATAATTTACAAACCAATCATAAAGAATCTCAGCGCCTAAATAAAATACCGTCCCCACAGAATGTTCTATATTACAATCTTCAAGAAAGTTCAACTTGATAGGCAATTCCACAAAAGTCTGCTTCTTGTTCTTTATATCTGAATGATAATATTTAAATATTCTTACACAGTCAATGTTCTTCTCTCTTTGAATGATGAAAACAGAAATTCTCAAGATTACTCTTTCTTTCTTCTTACTTCTTAACTCCAACAGGTTCCCGATTCAGAATAATGTATAGAAAAGGAAAAATTATTATGTGTGAATTTGTAATTCACCAGTAAGTACTTTATTTCCAAGATTCTACTCACATTTCTCTCCTCTTGTTTGGTCAGCGTGTATATAATCTCTGTTTCTCCAAGGTCTCCCGGGTCTCTCTGAGCTCCCTCCGTGTTCTGTCTCTCCTACTTCTGCTCCTCCAGACATGGCACTGAAGCAAGGGAAAGAAAGAGACCATCCTGTGTAGATACTCCTACACTGAGGTAAGTGCAACAAATAAGAACTACTCACATTAAATGTGTCTTTCAGAATTGCCTAGTAAATAGTTTCTTTTTCCTCCTTCTTATAGCTCCCCAATGTCAGGATAAACATGTGCAGTAGTAGAAGAAAAAGAAGAAACGATCCTTGAGCAGCACAGTCACGCTCAGCTCCACAGTCAATGTTCTTCTCTACTTCTATCCTCTTGTTTGGTCAGCGTGTATATAATCTCTGTTTCTCCAAGGTCTCCCGGGTCTCTCTGAGCTCCCTCCAGGTCCCGTCTCTCCTACCTCCGCTCCTCCAGACGTGGCACTGAAGCAAGGAAAAGAAAGAGACCACCCTGTGTAGATCCTCCAACACTAAGGTAAGTGCAACAAATTAGAACTACTCACATTTAATGTATCTTTCAGAATTGCCTAGTAAATAGTTTCTTTTTCCTCCTCCATATAGCTCCCCAATTTCAGGATACACGTGTGTGTTAGAAGAGAAAGAAGAAACGATCCTTGAGCAGCACACTCACACTCAGTTCCCTTTTATCAATGTATATTGATTACTTCTTCTTTGGAAAATAGCATTCACCAATTTATTTCTCCAATTGCTTTTTAACAGTTTTCTATATCCGGCAATGCTGTCCTATATAGCCAACAATCAAAAAATTACAAAAATGTTTCCATTGATTTACTCTGCTTGTAAAACTTTTTTTTTCAAAAATAGTCACTTTTCAATAAATGACTTTATAAAATTACAAATTATAAAAAATGCAATAAAAACTTCTTATTACAATAAAACGTTTTTCATCCACATACTTGATTCTTCTCCCCGACAGAAAAGAAGGGGGATAACCCCGTTACCTTCAAGCTCTACTCTCTATCCCCTATCTCCAAAGTTTGTTCATAACACTTAAAGAAATACCTGCACAAAGTCAGTAGGCCCCCAACTATGGCATATATTCAAGTTAGGAGAGAAAGAATAAAGGGCAAGCTCTATAGCTTTTTTCTCCTATACATTACTCTGAATCAGGAACCTGTTGGAGTTGAGAAGTAAGAAGAAAGAGAAAGAGTAATCTTGAGAATTTCTGTTTTCATCATTCAAAGAGAGAAGAACATTGACTGTGTAAGTATTTAAATATTATTATTCAGATATAAAGAACAAGAAGGAGACTTTTGTGGAATTGCCTATCAAGTTGTACTTTCTTGAAGATTGTAATATAGAACAATCTGTGGGGACAGTATTTTATTTAGGTGCTGAGATTCTTTATGATTGTTTCGTAAATAATTTTTTGGGCCATGGGCAACATCTCCACTTTTTCTTTCCCGCAGCTCAGTAAATATAGCTCTTAGTCTTTAATTCCATATGGTAGCCTTTGTTGAGGAGCCTATTGTACAAAATTTATGACTCACAAATCCCCCTGATTTCTTATGTGCGGATTGTGTATCCGCTAGAAGGGATTCTACCTTAACTATTCTGCACAAAATCCCTTCCGTGTGTGATTCTGCATTGTACGTAAGAACTTAGCCAAGCCCTTACTGTACGATTTGCATGACTCTGCTTACCTCTTATGTATATCTCCTGTGCATGGGTGGGTGGGCATGCCTCTCGTGCATAGGGCTCTGATCGTACAAAGCGCAGCATCGGTTGCCTATTCTCTGTCATGGATATAATGGTACTGTGCATGCGCAGTATAATTTTCCTGCAGACTTCTGTACGTAGTACAGATTAACAACTTTTAAACTAAGATACTTTACCTTTACCTTAGGTTAAATCCTATATTTACAATATAGGGTTTTTTTCTGTTCTTTTTGTTATTTTGTAGTTCTTATTAAATACATATCTATATTATTAGCCTCAATAATATATTACAAAGGTGAATTATTTATGATTTAAACCATTTCACAATATAGCTTTTACTCTTGAAGCTTATGATTATGTTTTTGTCTTTAATATACCACCATTTTGTCACACATTTTGATGTCTTGTTTCATATTACTTTTATCACGTTAAACATCATGACATGCCTACAGAGTATATATGAGCACAGTATATTATGCTCTAAAAATAATATTTTGCTGAAGCAATAGTTCATGTTTCCATCTTATTTTCAGACTTAATGTTGTTATTGGGTAAAGAAAAAATGGAGAGACACAAATATTTGATTTTCTTTTTTCATTTTATATTTCATAAAGTGTTTATAAAATTGTTTTTTTGCTATCAAAGCAGATTGTGAATAACTGTCCATACTGCAATTTCTATAATTGAACTACAAGCCACAAGGAAGACTCAGTTAAGAAAATGCTGAAAAGTATGATGTTTTATAGTTTGTGAAGAACAGCACAGAACTGTGAAAATTCAACCAAAAATTACTTTTACATTTATTACCTTTTATTTATATAGGGGTTTATTACATTGTAAAAGAGATGAACATAGTACAGTACACACAAGAGTAGATAGTAGACATAAATATGAAATAACTAAACTATGAAATAATGTTTTGCCTAGAAAACAAAGATAAGTTTAAAAGTACAGTTAGCATAATAATAAATAAGACAGCTACTATGAGCACCTTTCAGCTTGTTTTTTCCCCAGTCCTGAATTAAACTAATTTTGACCCATATGTGTCTGTTTACTAGTTTATCACCTCTCTTTATTTTAGGTAAAAGTAAACCATCAAGTTCATTTAATTATACTCTTCATATTAAGAAGTTGTCAGCTGGGACATACAAATATCTGACAACCACTAAAGCAAAAAGGACCAAATACACAATATGGACAAAAGTATTTGGACACCTTACCATTAGACCAACAAGGACTGTAATGACATTGGGGCAGATCCAGACCCACACATGCATTATATGTGTGCATGGGTCTGTAACTTCGAATGCGTATTGGGGAGCGCACACCCCCTGCATTCCCTGCTCTCGGTAGTAAATCTGGACACTTATGTGTCCACATTCCTAACTCAAATATTATGACTAGGTCTGCGGCCTTACGGCCACTGACAAAGTCGTAACAGGGCTTCCCCTGACCTGTAGACTTCATTTAAATGGTTATCCCTGCCTATATGGTGGGGACTAAGTCATCGTAAGGGACTGTTGCATGTAACTTTATTACATACGATAGTACTTATGCTAAGGGAGCATCTGTCATGCGCATGCGCAGATGTTCCCTGACAGTGAATTTACGCAAACGGGTTACATATACTTTAATATGGAGTTGGTCTCCCTTTTGCTGCTCTAACAGCTTCCACTCTTCTTGGAAAGCTTTTCACAAGATTTGGAGTAGAATTTGTGGCCATTCATTCTGTAGAGCATTTATGAGGTCAGGAACTAATTGGCTCGCAATCTCTGTTCCAGTTCATCCCAAAGGTGCTTGATGGAGTTGAGGTAAGGGCTTTGTGTGGGGCAGTCAAGTTCATCCACTCTCATCAAACCATGTCTTTATAGTTTTTGCTTTGAAAATAATCTATAAATAAGTGAGGTCCAGGGGGTAACAGAGTTTTGCTAATTATTAAGACTCTATAAATAAGGAGAGAGATTGAACCCCTCATTCAGACCTTTAGGGGTCACAGTATTTAAAGTTAATATCCTAAAACTTCTCTCTGGGCTAATTTCAATAATTGGTCACCTCCTCTTTTATCCCTGGGACGTGCTCAATTGCTTTTATGCGTAACGAATCAGGGTTAGCTTTGTGGCATTGGGCAAAATTCCTAGACACACTACGGTTCATGACACTATTATTGATGTTTCTATAGTGTTCAAGAGCCCTGATTTTGAATGCCCTTTTCGTCATCCCTATATACTTGTATCCACAACCACATACCAGCAGGTATGTGATGTGGGTACTCATACAGTTCAAAAAAGTTTTAATTGGGTATTTATATATATTGTCTGAGGACCGTATTCAGCATTAAGAATGTCTGGTAATTTACCCACGCAAAATGCGTAAGTGAAGTGATTTCTATTCAGGGCGCATGTGCAGACCATGGAAAGTAAAGTCAGTAAAGTATTAGATAAAGGTGGAGCTGTAGACATAGCTTATCTAGATTTTAGCAAGGCTTTTGACACTGTACCACATCGAAGACTGTTAAATAAGCTGGAAACTTTAGGGTTGGACTTAAAGCTAGTTGCATGGATACAATCTTGGTTACAGAATAGACAACAAAGGGTTGTAGTAAATTGAATCATTTCTGGGGATGGTAAGGTAACCAGTGGAGTACCCCAGGGTTCTGTACTTGGACCAGTGCTATTTAATATCTTTATAGGTGATATTGCCTGTGGTATTGAGGGGAAAATATGCCTTTTTGCTTTGCAGACCAAGATATGTAACCGGGTAGACACGCCAGGTGGGTTACAGAAAATGAGGGATGATCTAGGTAGACAGGAGGAATGGTCAAGAGTGTGGCAACTGCAGTTTAATGCCAAAAAAAGCAAAATCATGCACTTAGGACATAAAAACCCAAAGGCTCAATATTTCCTTAATGGCATTACATTAGAATCTAC
>WWET01002338.1:29150-41118 GCA_011038615.1 Limnodynastes dumerilii
ATTTGGCTTAAATATAACCCTGTATATAAATAATATTGACTTTAATTTTTTATCTCTATGAAATTTGCACTTGCTCTCAAAATGTTTTAGTATTAATTGAAACTAAATTAGCAAATTTTATTTATATTAGCTCTTTCAGCAATCATTTATTTAGCACTATAATACTTTATTATAGATTTATTTGATCAGTTGCTTAGAATCTAAGTAGTTTAATATTTATGTATTATGATAAATACTCTGGGGAACTCATAAGGAATAGTTGGAAAGGGAAGGATGTAACCTTTTTGAACATTACATTAAAACGCAATGTATCAATGACATGGTTTATCAGAATATTTCCAATATTATTAAATGACCAATTACATTAGCAATTTTCCAATTGAGAACTATTATATAATATTTTCAGAAAGAACAGATCCTTCAGGGTTCACCCAACTAGGGGCTTATGTTGGGGACTTCCTTATATCAATTGACCCAACTTCCACTGCAAATCTACATGCAGTATAGCTACTACTCATGTGACATGACAGCACTGGCATTTCTCAACGGAGAGGATTAATGCATGTCTATGCATGCTATGTAATTATGCTACTTTTACCATTAAACTTTTTAGAAGCATTAACTAAAGTTAATTATTTTTATGCATATTTATTTTAGCAGCATATATATCAATTTTTTTTAAACTTACTTAATTTATCCTTAAAATCATTGTTATGTATGTAAGTTTCTTAACGACATTTAAAAAAATATCTGTCAAGGAAAGTTTTAGCAAGTATCAAAATTAGCCATAATTCTTATAGTTGTCCTTTAAAACTGCATTTGCTCTACTGTACAGTTAGAATAAACTATAATGGCAGTTATTTTTTTTGTATAAATGCACTTTTTTTTATCTGCCTAGTGGTGGAAAACACTATTTGAATGAAAACAAATATCTGGGTGTTAAAGTCTCCACATATTAGCAATATTTATAAATAATCGACATGGTGAGATAAAAGAATTAACTTTTTTAACATCATCAAGGTTCAAAAGAGCTGCAATTTTTGAAAGTAACAACATTCATAGCTGAAAGAAAAGTTTTATTCTTACAAAATAAGGGGCTACTACTATAGTAAACACATATAGCAAGAACTGCACCAGTACTATAGTCTAAAATGAACCAATTCTCTTGGCCAGTATCTCTAGTATGTAATAGGAAAGTGAGAGCTAGTATCTGATTGGTTGCTATGGGCAACATCTCCACATTTCCAAACCCGCAGCTTAGTAAATCTGGCACTGTAAGGGCCTAGTCTTAAAAAAAAAAAAAAAATGTTATACACATTATGGACTGGATCCAGACTTAAGTAAGTGCTTGAAATTAGTTACTCCTGGGCTAAACCATGTTGATTGCAGGGAGAGTCAAGTTAATTGTATTCTTTGCATGCAGGGATATATTTTTGAATTGCTTACTGCACACAGATACAGACCAACTTTACTATCACACTGTTATTTTGACTTGGGACTTAGTGCTACAAGAGGTCTTTGAAAAACAAAAAACCCTATGGCCCCCCGCAACTCATGTCCTGCATGCAGAACATCCCAATGCTAATGACAGCTCTGCCGTCATTGGGGTATATTTATACCCTTGGGCAGCCTGTGAAATCCTGTTGCCATGGTGACAAATAACGATTAAAAGCTTGGAAGATCGGATCCTAATCAAGACGGTATGTACTTCTTTTTATTTATCATTTTTATATCATCATTTTATTTATTTATCATATGCATTATATAAATGTCATTATTTTTTTTATAGGGGGGCATTAAATGTTAAGTATTTTTTTAATGTTAGGGGATGGCCCTATATTTTATTTATTAGCTAGGAGGGGAATTTTTTGCACAGGATGACAGGGCATGTTGGCACTTGTGGTTCTCCAAGCGCTACAATTTGCTTAGCAAATTTGTTATGTTTATATTTTTATTATTAAAGAATACATAAATGACAGCCATTTAAATTTATAATAAAATAAAAATAAAGATACTTTGAAACTTGTATAGGCTGCTGCATTACACCTCTCAGCCTATCTGTCTATACACAGCCATTTGCATGTTTCAAAAGTGTGCTCATTTTTTGAGTATGACCTTACAGTGTTGCTGATGTTGGAACTCTGAGTACGGTGTTCACACATTTTCAATTGTGGTCTGTTTTTTGTTTTCTTGATCAATGGGGTTTAATGACAAATCTTAAAATCCTGAAAGAGGTTTCATGCTTGGGTTTTTACCTATTTAAGCTTTAATGTTATAAGAGCCCAGTATTATTTCCAAGTTAAACATTGACTATTACATACAGTGTATGCATTTATACAGTTCATAATAAAGTTATACTACATTTTATAATACCATAATAGTGCTTTCATTTTCCTGCAAGCAAAAGCGTATCAGAGAGTCATAAACATAATTCAAATATTAAAAGTGCTTTAAATAGCATTTTCTTTATTGTGTATTTCTCAGTGAAAGGACAGCAATAAGCCATTAATGACATTAGGCTGCTTTTCTGTATAGTGTTAAGCAAAGCAGATAGCAACATTTGAGCACTGTGGTTTTATGATAATGTAATGATAAAATATGTTTGCTTTGTTTTTTCTGTAATGATAATTGTATTTGGAATTAAAAAGCGGTAAGGCTAAATTCACTGGTTCAGTAACCTTTTTCTGCCTTTACAAGCATGCATTTTAAAAACCACCACGCATGCACAGTACTAAACCATTCAAGGCAGTTGTGGCAGTATTTTAATAAGAGAATTTTCCTATTCTTTCTTCGTGAAGCATAATTTATCAAAGATGCCCAGAGAATCTTTTTCAGTCAGGTCTCTTTCAAATGCTAACATTTCCTACCCATAAGCCAAAACATTTGTCCTACAGCCATCAAATAAAGATAGGAGTCTGATGAGGGTGATTGATTTGAAAGGTAATTTGAATAGGGGATGCTGTCCACATCCTTTTAGTGATGCCACAATGACAGGTCTGACGACTTTGGATGATGTATCACCAAGAGAAACAGAGGGGGATACATTTAACAAGTTCCATTGCCCTTTATCACATTTGTCTAATTACATGCAAATAAAGCAAACTAAATCTTGCTTTAGGCTGAAGGCTTAGAGACACTATCTGTACTAATTAAATTCAACAGTCTCCAAGAAAAGAACATAGGGCCCATTTCAGCTAACTTACAGTAATATTAACTGTCTTATGAAAACAATTTAATACATTTCTCATTAATCAACAAAATGTTTAAAAAAAAACTTAAAAAAATATTAATGACTTCAAATTGAACTACCTTTATTTATTTTTAATCCATCAACAAAAAGAGGAACGCAATTGTTAATATTGATCAATAAAACACATAATAGTTATCAGTATTTTTTTTATTTAGCTAATGTTAATCCCATAAAATTGCTTCTACACAATATGTTCTTACTTTATCATTCAGCAATTTGAGAAATTTTTTTTTTTACACCACAGAAAAAAAAGATCTCCTATTTATATGTATGTAGTATAGTGTGTGTGTGTGTGTGTGTGTTATTTTATAAGTTCATTCTAAATGAGTTTAAAGGAGCTTAAAAAATATTTATGTGCAATATACAAAATCAGACAGTAATTTCCACGCATGTAAAAATAATTATCATGATTTATTTGCATCCTTCACATTTCAGCAGGGTTTGTACACACTGCCAGAACCTCAGGCATATCTTTCAACAGCTGCTGTGAAATCCTATAGGTTCGGCACAGCTGCAGTTGAATCTGATGTGCAAACCTGCCTCTGCACTCTGTATTCCTGCCTCTGCACTCTGTATTCCTGCCTCTGCTATTCACTTAGATCATTTGAAGACAGACAAGTATGCTTTAACTTTTAATTTTGATGATAATGCCAGTGTATGGTGATACCTTATCCATTTGGCATCTCTACAATGCAAAAATCATATAGTCATCGCAGAACAGAAAATATAATCACCATGGTGATGGTTGATTGTTTTAATGGTGGTACAGTAACATTGCATAGCGATAGACGGCAAGATATGTCATCTTAGATTCATGTTCTGTTTCATTGGGGTAGTTCCAGACCTAAGTGGTTGGATCTACCCCAATGGTTAGAACGCATAGTGTATTTACGCTAGTGTAATTTCTATGCACTCCCCTAGACACTCCCCTCGGTCGTACGTACTTTGGCCGTTTTCCGCTGCCTAAACCCTACCTTAACTCTCCATAGCGAACCAATGACGTAAGTATTGAACTGACGTAAGTATTGACGGTCTAACCCAGCCCATACTGTCCAATATAAATGCCTCTCCCTCCACCTCCAAAGCATAATTATAGGTGTCGTATTGATGCCCCCGCCCCTTTCTTCGTATTTACGCTGATGGGACGTACATTAGGAGTTACGTGGTGTAACATCTGCTGCGCGCATGCGCAGTAAATATAAATAGCCAATTTGAAGTAATTGGCTAATATAAATACACTAGTGTACTTAGCTCAGGATCTGGCCCATTGTGACTGGCATAAAGTACATTTCTAATATTTAGCCAATTCTGGATTATTTCAGCAGAATTTGGATAGATAGTGATGCTGCCTCTTACCTGATTTTTAGCTTTGAACACTCACTGTTTGTGTCTCATTTACAGTTGTTTCTTGACCGGAGCATGGAACATTTTAGTTGTATATTAAAATATATATAGTTCAGATCTAGGAAAACAGGAAAGCAATACAACCAATGTGCCCCATTTTCAACATTAAACAAATAGGTGTATTATAACTGTATTGTTCCTACAGTACACTTCCTGCCATGATGTTGTATGCTGCCCGTTGATGCTGTCAGGGGTGGGTCCACCTGAGCCTCAATCACTCCAATAGCCCCTCATACAACAAAAATGCGTTTGAGAGACTACCCTGAACAAAAAACACGAATACTCAATATCAAATAGAACCATACCACAGTTAAATTGATAAGTCTCCCCAACATTCTATCATTAAATTAATAGCACAAATCTCCTACCATCATCCACTACTCTAACATACAGCCATTATTACCCAAAAAATTGTTTGTATAGAACCATTTGTATTTACATCATTTAAAATTAATAAGATCAAGCTTTCTCGATTAACCATTTATCTACTAATTTAAATCTATACTAAAGTTTTACTTTTATGGTCCTATAACACTTCCATTTTTCTCATCTAAAGTATTCAAGTCTGGTGTTTTCTGGCTTTAAATATGATTTAATAGCATTAAATAGCCTGACAACAATATTCTGATTTATAGCAGTTACTCTACAGCTGTTCTATGAATTGGGCAGTAAATTTGTTAGCACACTGAACTGGTATTAATAATTAAATTCTGACATAATGGTATGTTAATTGGTTTATTATAATGTGTATGCTTGTGTGATAAGGATTATATTTTGCAAGCTCAGCTAATATTACAACTAAAGCTGGTCACACACTAAGAATATTTTTATCGTCGTTTACTAGAAATACTAGAAATATTGCTAGATTGGGTCCGCTATTAGCTAGGAACTCTAAATGATAAGTTAATTGGACCTACTAAATTTTTCCTATACACTACAGCAATTACCTCTCTAATCAACCAATAATTGGATGATCAAACCAATATTTGCTCTTGTGTGTGGCCAGCTTAAAAGAGGAGAGACAAGGTCCCAAAAATAAAAATATTTGTTTTATTTTTTTAAGAGAATAAGAAACTTGCACTCCCCACACTTTTATTGCATGATGATTTTTTTTGTTAATTTGTTTTAGTTTTTTAGTTTTTTATTAATGTGTTCCTTTATTTTAAAAATGTTTTCTTTTTCTCTAGTTACAGAAGATTATAATAGGGGGCTGTCTGCAGACTACCAGATGTATAATATATACGTCCAGTGTTTAGTGTTTTTTTATACTGCGCATGCGTAGTACATTTTTTACGTTATCTATGTATCTTTTCCTTACGGCCCAGGATTTTTTGTTGACTTGTTCTTTTTATGTCTTATTTCTGTATTGGTGGAGCTAGATAGTGACAACAACGGCAACATAAAACTCAAATCCAAAAACTATTAGTAGAATCTCCAATAACTATAATTGCTAAATCATTTCAAAAGTAAATCTTTATGCTTTGTTAACATTTAGACATGTAAAAAAGTTATTTAATTTTAACCTGTTTTCAATCAGTGAGCTCTGAATAAGTATAAAGAATAAATTATAGGATGCCTGACCCTATTATTACCTCATGATATCAAAGTCAGTCAGCCCTGTGGGTCATTTAAACTTGAGCTTTTTTATTTTTTGTGCCATAATATAGCATAATTTACAATGATTACTTGTGTTTAATGCAGAAAAAATATATAATTACAAACAAATTAAAGAACTTAAAAAAAAACATATATATTTTCAGCTGCAACAAAAGTAAATATGTGTTTAGATAATAACAATAATTGTAGCATACAGAAGTAAGAACACATCTAATTTAAATTGTATACTTTGATTCTCTGAGATATGTGTACAGGTCCTAACAGCACGCTAATTAGCACTGTAATTTTAAAATGAAACAATACATATGAAATTATGTCACATTTAAAAATGACACAAAATCAGTAAATCAATATTTATTTAATACAATGTGAATTGAATTTGTGTTAGCATTATATATCATGGTAAGTAAACGCCTTGATGACTTAACCTGAAATATGTGTTTTCTAAGTATGTTATAAAATAACATGATCATCTAAAATTCATTAAAATAAATAAAAAAATAAATTAAATTATTCATTTGAAATATAAAACAAAAGACTACAATATCACAAATGCACAACAGAAAGGTTCTTTTATATTAGTCTAGACAAGTGGTTCTTAACCAGTGATTCTTGTACCACTGGTGGTATGTGGTCTAAACAACAAAATATTGTTTTAATGGGCCAAGTGTTATAATTAAAAAGCTGTGAAATGGCAAAATTGTAGATTTTTGGGGATTTCTACACCAGGCTTTAGAACCTCTATATTCATCAATGCAAAGACCTGCCATCTCAGCTTAATAAAAATACTCCCAAAACTTAATTTTATAAGCAGCGTGGTAAAGGAAGATGTGGCATAGTGTGGAAAACCAGTTATATGATAGAACTGGTGCTTAGTGGACACATGTTCATAAACTGATTAACACTAAAGAATATAACAGTGCTTGTCATCAGAAAAGTATACTGAAACTTTAAGCAGCTTATCCAGAGCTGCGCTTTTAAAAAATTTTTGAGGTGGAAGTGTAGTGGGATTTTGCTCTGCGCATATGCAAAACGTGAGCGAGCGCAGAAAGTCGGACACAAGGCTACCTCTACACTTCCGTGTGCTATCTGCTAGTGGAACAGGGTGGTCCACTATATGTAAATTAGAAAGCAAGAGGTTTAGTGATGCTGCAAGATTTCCTTCTCCCTTCCTAAAATATCTTAAATGGCCCTTATTTCAGTTGAAACACAGCCCTACATGTGATAAAAAATATTAAAATGTTAAATTTAAGAATCATTTTCTTTAAGCTTGAATAGCAGCTTATCGTCGCACAATCTTCTCAGACTTTTTTTTTCCTTTTATATAGTATTTAAAAAATTTTAAGGGTCTTTATTAATTGTGTGGCAAGAATTTATTAAATCCATTTAAAACATGCTAACTTGTTTAGGCTCTTACAATTTTACTTTGTAGCAAGAGGTTGGCATTTTTAGAATGTCCTCTAGATAGGATGTAAGCAGTTTAAGCAGCATATTTGTCCAAATGCTGGCCTAAAAAGTCTAGATCAGATCCTAAATGTTTAGCTTTTAAAAAGTTTACTATTTGACATGATTTGGTATCATATGATTAAACTATTAATCTAGTAACACAAGAAATTGTTCTATTATTTGACGGGTATACTGTTATATGCAGCTCAGAGTAATCAAAGATAGAGGTTGTTTACAGTTTTGCAGTTTTATTAAAGCAGATGGTACCTTTTTGTATTTTCTATAACAGACAGGCAAGGTTTATTCTCCAGAGCCTGCTTACTGAACTTTGTACTTCAGAAAGTCCACACTCTAAATAAAGAAGGCTATGGGCTGATTCTGACAGTAAAAAAAGATTACTTTATTTTCATGAGAGAAATATAGAAAGCAAAGGAGTTCTGTTTATAAGTGAAAACACATTTTGGAACTGTTGACCTGCAGATAGATAGATAGATAGATTGAAAAAGAAAACCTTGGAAGCAGCACAATGTGATTAACAAGTACAATAGAGATAATTTATCATTTAGATTTATAATTGTTTTAGCACTGCAAATGGACACAAAATTCTCATCTATACACAATCTACAGTGTGGGTCCCAAGTACAACATGTGCACAATTTTATTAAATTTACATTTCACAATCGCTTAAAAACTACACAATTGTGACTGTTTTAATGTACCAACATGCGATGGGAGTCCCCAAAAAGTTCCTTTTTGGCTGTCTCTATTTTGAATGTCAGCCATATTAGATTATTTTTATGAATGGGTGAGTAGGCCGATCAGCTTACTCACCCATTCATCTTCACAGGACCCGACGCACCCGATGCAGACCTGCCACTGACAGCTCCGAAGAGGTGAATAACCTCTCTGGGGACTTTTAGTGTTAGGGAGAAGGGAGGGTTAGGGTCAGGCTGCGAGGAAGGGAGAGTTTGGGTTTGGGTAATGGAAGGGGAGTGTTAGGGTCAGAATTAGGGGAAGGGTTGGGATTAGTTTTTAGACTTACCTATCGGAGCACCTTGTTCAGTGCTCCGAGTATCGATTGCTATTCCTCATCGAGGCATAAGCAATTGATATCCTAGCCAGTTTGAAACTGGCTGGGAGAGAATGGCCCTATCGAAATAGGGCCATTCTTAGTGGGGACCCACACCCCCAACATGACCCCTAGAGTAGTTATTTATGATGGTCTGTCCATTCCTCTCCTGATCCAGAGATTTTGCTAAGTGGAAGCACAAACATGCCAGTGAAAAAAGGTGCTACTCTGGATAAGCAGCAATGAAAATTAACTTGTTTTTGAAACATGCAAATGGATGTGTATAGGCAGATAGGCTGAGAGGTGTAATGCAGCAGTCTATACAAGTTTGCATGTCTCAAAGTTTCATTTTTAAATATTTAAATAAATAAAAAATAAAACAATAACATTTACTGTTGTTAAAATACATTTAATAATTTAACGTAAAATACATTTTTTTTTTAAACAAAACTTAAAAAAATGTCATCTGTAATTCTATCTACATACGTATTGTTGCAACTCTCTGGGCCAGATTTACTAAGCTGTGGGTTTGGAAAAGTGGAGATTTTGCCTATAGCAACCAGTCAGATTCTAGCTCTCGCTTTCTTTTTACATACTAGAGAATGTCAGCTAAAATCTGACTGGTTGCTACATCTTCACTTTTACAAACCCTCAGCTTAGTAAATATGGACCCCTGTGTTTTATACTAGTTGAATCAGCTCTAGGAATTACAGTATTACAGCTGTTTACAGGTTGTATTGTGGAGTATCTCTTGTATAAAATACCACATCTAAGCAGCAGTTCTTTTAGTGCGTGTTGTCTTCCCCCTTTCCCCCACATTTCCTTTTTAAAAATGAATTTCTATATTTTAAAAAATATACCGGCATGCCAATTGCCAATGGCTCCCATTCTCAGTTCAAGGCAAAATTAGTGTCTCAATCATTTTGATGTGCCCATAAGTCAAAAGAAACATATTTTTTAAAGTAATAAAATGTATAAGATAATAACACTCCTTGCGCTCGTATATAGCTGCAGCAGTATATGGTGTGGGGGGTGTCCCCACTTCACCCCCAATTCAACACAGACTCTAACCCTCCTCGAGGGACAGGGACCGTGTTTTCCAAAGATCACTAACAAAATACACCACACTAACAATTGTGCTCTCTATACCTATGTAAACTCTTCACAGATAAAAAAAGAAAAGAGAAAATACAGTAAGGTAAGAATCAGATGGGACACAGACCTTTAGATCTCATTCCCAATGTTCAATGTCACAGTCCCAGTCTTAATATTAGAATTTTTTTTCCATTTTCCACACATAATAAAAAGGTATATCTTCTAAAACTTTTTTTATACTGAAGAGAGTTATTCACAGTGATATTTGACTTTGTGACCCTTTTTTCAAGTCTTGAGTCTTAATAAAAAATGTAGACTAATGTTATCGAATTCCGGTAAAAACTTTCTTCACTCAATTTAATTTCTTATCTTATTTTTTCTGGCTTTTTTCTGATTTCTCCTATGTGCCTCTGCTGTTGATTATATTATTATGTTGATTATATTATGAATTCTGCTTCTTATTTTGAAGGTTACAATATTACAAATATGCACCCTAAGGTTGCACTAAGCTGGATGGCACGGTGGGAGAGAAATGGACTTTGGATGAAATTTTTCTTGCTTCATGAGTTCAATCCTAGCCCTAAGTTCAATCCTAGCCCTAAGTGGTATACAATGACTATAACCCCCTTTTTGGATAACTTTCCCTATACAATAAATATTATGTACTAAATGAGTTTTTTGTGTATCCTATATAGAAATTTCCAAGGTAACTCTTGGAATATCTTTTCAGGATAACTTATATGGATAAACCACTTTATTTACCCACTAAGTCAACTACTATATCAGATATAGTTTTTTATACCCTCTTTAGCCAGAGATATAACCCCTAGGTCCTGTAACAATAGTATAAACAAATCCATGTTTCCTAATTTTTTGTAATCCAGTGCTTCTCTTCCATCTGTTTGTCTTTTCAATGTACTCTGTAGTTTACATCATGTCTAATTTTCTCTATGAATCTACAATAGGTCCAGTGGCTCAATGGGAGGGATACAGCTTTGGATATGTTTTTTCTCTCTAACCCCCTTTTTTCATGAGTTCAATTCCAGTGTTGGGTGACATAGTTATATTTAACCATCACGATCCTATTTTTTGGTGTTCACCATAATATGATTCTGCCAGCCCAGTTTAGCTCAGATATCTGTTAGTTAAAATGCTTTTTGACATTTTACTTCTGAGTGATCATTATGTTTGACGGTAAAACCGGAGTCTCAGTCACAAGCTATACAGACTCAATGTACTTCTAATATTTCTTTGCCAAATCCTATTTCAGGTGTTCAATTACAACTGATACCATGTGACATGAGTACTAAATACTTATTTATTTATTTTTTTGTTCTTTTCTCATTCTATCTATTTAATCACACAGGTGTTCAATTATCAGAAGGCACGTTGCTGTGCTCTGCTGCAAGCCTATTGGATAACAGAACTATTTAAAGGGCTTCCCATTTACCTGCTGTGTGTTGCAGCCCCTTGATAAAGCCAACAACCAGGCGAAACGTACGGTCTTACACCTTCCCCGTTGTGCACACGGGGGGTGTTTCTTTTTGAATGACTTGTGACCGCTGAGAATGCCGTTTTTTTCATGAGACCCCATCTACAGGCAGCTAGGTAAGGGACAGGATACTACCTCGGAAGAGGAGAAGCGTAGGCCGTGAGGCCGCTAGTTTGTTTGGTAAAGGGAAAGATTTGTCCTCCAGCTAGTTGGGTCTATGAGCGGTGTATGATTTATTTAAAGAGATATTGGGCCTGATCCAGAGCTACGAAATTGCTGTCCGACGGGCGAGCGTACGCCCGTTTTTTGCGTATTTTCGTACAAAAATTCGCACTGCGCATGCCCAGTATGACAGCTTCCTGTCGGCTGGACGACATGAGCGTATAGCGTTCGTATGGTGTGCGAATTTTTCGCTCGAGGGGCGTGCGTTCAGTACGACGGTCGGCTGGGCGCTCGTTTTACAACAGGGAGGCGGGGATAGCCATTTAAATTGTACAGTATGGGCGTGCTAAGCCCGTACGCTCAGCGTATTATGTGCGAAAATTCGTACGGCCGACGGTCGTACCCAGTGTAGGGTATAGCCGCCGTAAGCAGG
>WWET01002338.1:53006-66013 GCA_011038615.1 Limnodynastes dumerilii
ATATATATATATATATACTCTGTAAGGTTAGTTAGCACTCTGGTGCACTGCCAGCTGAATGTGAGCTTGAATATACTGTATAAGGTATTAATAAGGTGGCACTCAGAGATTTGAAATTTTCAAAACAGGACACAAAGTCAATTTAGTAGGATAAACAACAACGTTTCAGTAAGTTTTAATCTTACTTTCATCACTTTCATATAAAAATATATTCAAATGTACATACAAAAGTTGTGCTCAATCACAAAGTAAGGTTTGAAGTTTAGATCTGACTCAATAAGTCCCAATCTCAGAGAAAATGAACACCAGATCCCACAAGCAGGACCGCAGCTCCTCTCAGGCAACTTGTTCCAAGGCTCGTTGCAATCAGATCTAAAAGCAAAACAAAGGAAGGGGGTGCCTCATCGTGATGAACATTTTTTAATCAGCCAAACTTTAAAAACAGACAGCGTACCGTTTCACAAGGAACCAAGCCAGTTGATTCATGCAGGTTTAGTCAACAAACAGTGGGGAGGGATTCTGTCACTCCTTTCTAAGTTCACAATATCTGATATTCACACTGAGATGCCGGCACGCTGAGATGCAATGACAAGTGATATGGAGAAAATCGTCTAGCTCCGCGCAGAAACGGTATGTTGCCTCTGTTTTTAAAGTGCATTTAGAAGTATACCACACATGTTTAGCATTAAAATAAACTGTCCAGCAGATATATGTCCCAAATCAATATAAACTGTGCACTGTCCAATAAAGAAATACAAACAGCCAACACAAGCCAGTAGATCATCTGAGCTCAAATCAAATAGTTTATAAATTATAAATGTAATAATGAAATAAATTATGATTGCTGGAATATAATTTAATTTAAAATAGTTTCAATTCAAGTGTACATTTTCTTTTTATTTATTTATAATAAAGCCATTTAGTTCATTTTATCCATACTTCTTAACAAAAGCATTATCAAAAATACGGTGATATACAGTGATATACTCATGCCTCAAGGGCATACTTCTTCTATCACCACTCGGTCTGTCCTGTATACAATCGGAGACTCATAATTGCTGTGTAGTAAAGTACATCTGCCTCCAGAGCAGTGACTACCCTAAAGGCAAAAGTCATCATGCTTCTATTAGTTGCTGACTGACCTTAGTACAGAGCCTTGTTATTTTTGTGTGACTGTTTCTATATTAGTTTAGTGAATTATGGGGAATAATAACTTTAACAAAGCTTGTGAGTCAAGACCAAAATAGTTCCCTAAAAGCTGTAGCTGTCAAAGTAAAATAAAATATATACCATTGAGCTGGAAAATGTATTGCAATTCTATATTCTGTACAGTACTAGGAAGCTCAAACTGTATGTTTTTAAAAATGCATTTGTTATATTGTACTGCAGGCACCGTACACTGCACTATTTCTGTCTATCTATCTATCTATCTATCTATCTATCTATCTATCTATCTATCTCATATCTATCTATCTATCTATCTATCTATCTATCTATCTATCTATCTATCTATTTCATATCTATCTGTCTGCTAATTGGAGACCTAGGGCCATATTCACAGATCCGTTAGTTAAAGGTACGCAATTATACGCATGTACGTGGCAAGGCAACACCCATGACACTCCTCTTACACGGACGGGTTTTTGGTGACTTACGGCTTCATTGGACACCCTTATCTCTACGCGTACATTTACGTGCATATAATACTTACGTACGTGCATATGTAACTAACTGCATCCTCAAATGGTCATTTAAATGCCTCCCCCCACCCACTTTCACATAACTTTGTCCGTACTGATTTCAACCACGCTCCTCTGCATGTATGTCCCCAAGTGAGATTTACACATACGTGCCTAATGGACTTCCGTGCATTAAACCAACGCGTTTCGTCACAATGTCTAGTGACTTCATCAGGGATGATATGATGCATAATGTGTGGGATATTTATATTACAGGACTGCTCCTGATTGGTCATCTTACAGCATGGGGGGGGCTTGAAGTTCACACAGCCTAGAGTACACAGTGACTCTGTACATACATTTATCTAAGTTACAGCTCACGTATGGTGCTATAAAAAAAATATAAGTAACCAAGATAATGCAGGACGGTGTTGGTGTCATATGTAGATCGATTGGTTAATTGGTAAAGTTAATAATGGACATTTTATAACTTATTATAACTTATCCATTTGCATATTTCAAGGTTAAATGACCAGTCAATAAAGAGCGTCTAGACAAGCCTCCCTGCAATAACAGGGAACAGTCCTTACAGCTCCCGGGCATACAAGATTTGTATACATTGGTTGCTTTTAAGTGCTTATTTGTGTTCTGACACTTTTTTAAACTTTGAGTTGAAGTATATATTTTTATATCTCTACTATGGTTAAAACATCTTTCTGTGCATACTGATTATTAGGACTAAGGCTTGGAATTTAAACATATTGGGCCTTAAGAAGGTGCTTTAAATTAAGAGAGGAAAGTAACACCTGGACTAAACCATGTTGATTGCAGTTACTCCTAGATCATAGTTGCCGACTCTCCTGGAATGTCCGGGAGACTCCCAAAATTCGGGCAGTTCTCCCAGTATCCTGGGATAGTCGGTAAGTCTCCTGCAAGGGACTTGAGGCTCGTGGTTTTCATGAAACCACGGCCTCAAGTCCTGCCCCCTGCCTGGCAACACTAGTTTAGACCCAACACCGAAAGGGATAATTGATAGTCAGGGACGGGGCTTAATTACGCAATTTGCATAAATCGTGCCATTAAGCCCCACCCCCTGCATGAATCTGTGGCTTTCTTCCGGGATCTCCCAAAGGGAAGCCTTTAAAAGTCAGCAACCCTGTCCTAGATCTATATCATCCACACTGTATCCAGCATCATCTGCAATGTTCCTGTTTGTGAAGCCTATTATTATAGAACAAAATTAATTATTTCTGTTGTACTAATAAATCAACAACTTGATTAAGCACTTTTCTCAATCATTCTTCTATCCTAACCTTCACAGCACCAATTGCTGTTATTTCTCTGCTGCACTGCCAGGGGCGTTTTAAGAAGTGAGGGGGCTCTTGGCAGGATTTGTACATGGGCCCCCCTATTACTTAAGACTAGACTGTCCCGATTCGCGGACCTCAAAGGGCGCGGAGCCTAACGGTGCTGTAAGCCCCCCGCCCCCTTTTAGACCTCCAAATATTTTGGTATCTATTTCTTCCCTCCGGAAGATATTAGAGGGAAGAACATGCCAAATGGCCCCCTTCCCCCTGCCAACCCTGGGTTCAGGATGAATGCCACAGGGCCCCCTGTTCTCAGGGGTCCGTGTGCACTGCACACCCTGCACCCATTATAGATACGCCTATGTGAACTGCTAAATATTACAGTTACAACCTTTCGTCTATATTTTTTAGGTTATAGGATCATTAAATAATTACACCTTTCTCATATTATATATAAGAGGAGTTATTTACTAAAGAGGTTGGCTGTCACCTAATATTTATTTTTCAACAAAGAAAGAGATAGAATTTATTTAAAATCTTATTTTTCTTATTGACTGGGTCCAGTTGTAACAATAACAGAGGACTAACTCCTTGTGAACCTCCCTTAAATAGCAAAACAACACTCTGTGCTAATTCCGCCACTCCTATTGGCTCTTACTCCCAAACCACCACCAGCTACCTAAATAAGCCTTCACAATATGCATAAACTACATTTTATAACATGGGTGCTTAATTACCATCTGTCCCATTGTCATGGTTTTTGCACTGTATTCTCTGTTTGTGTATGTCTAATCTTGTTTGAGATACAGCTGCTGTTTATTAAATTATTGCACACAGCTATTGTATATTTTTCTTTAGAATCTTCCAATCTCAAGCTCCATTACCATGCTGTGTGACTAGCAACATGTGTCCCACATTTCCCTCCTAACTTGTAAATAACAAAGCTGTTTTACAACAGCATACTGAATATTAACTTGAGCCTCAAAAACGCAAGATGTGTATACCAAATGTATGTGATATCTGAACATTTTTTTGCAAAGATACTGTTGGGGCTTCTGCCTACCTCTGACCCAGCAACTACTTATGTGAACTTTATTGGCAGTTGTCTCTGTGACTCTGATCTACTAATGCTAGAACTATTCATATCCTGCACAACTGCTCTGTGTACTTTATTTACAGTTGCCTTTGTGATTTTGTCTACCATTGTCTCTACTACTGAAACCCTGTGCACCCACTTGTGGACTTAATTTACAGTTGCCTCAGTGATCATTACCTCTAGTGCATTTTGTTATACCTTAATGTGCATATAAGGACCATGCTATACAGATACCTGTGACTCTGAATACACAGCTATATTGTTTTATGCATCTCTTTTCACCAGCATATCCTCTATGAAAAAGACCTCCTAGCTTCAACAACCCAACCATCCCTATCTGTAACCGTAGTCCCAATTCGGATATCCAGAACCGATAACTGTGACATTTAGCTTCATGCAGAACTACAGAGTAATGTGTAGCAAAGACTGAATACCCATTAACGAACTTATACTAATGGTATATTTAAGTAAAGGAGAGACTTTATCTTGACTGTGCATATCTTATGTATAATTTTTTACAATATTTCCATGAAAAAAACATTATAGACATCTACAGTATATATGGATAATTAAATATCTGTTCTTACAGTATACCATATGTTTCTGTCAGATTGAGCCTGCATTTGTATACTGTGCATGCTCAGAGAGTTATATGTGTGTTGGTGATAACTGGAATCGGAATTGGAAAAATTTCCAGCCAACTAGACATAAGGTAGATGACAAGTTTAACAGGGAGATAATTGAGTTGAGAAGCTTCTCTACTGAGGGACTTGAATAAACTGGAGGTTTGGGCAGCCAAATGGACGATGAGGGTCAACATAGATTTTTCATTTAGGGATCAAAAACAAGCATGCAATCTATAAATTAAATGAGGTAAATTTTTGGGGAACCTTTAATGGAGAAAGATTTGAGAGTGCTCATGAACAATAGACTTAGCAAGGGCTAATAAAGTATTAGCATGCACTAAAAGGGGCACAGGTGTAAGGGAACACAGTGGAATTTTGCCACTATATAAATTGTTGGTAAGGCCTCATCTCAAATACAGTTCAGTTCCGGACACCACTCCAAAAAAAACACATATTAGAACCAGAAAGGGTTCACAGTAGGGCGACAAAGTTGATAAAGGGTTTGGAGTCATTGATTTATGAGAAAGGCTATTCAGTTCAGGCAAGAAAAGAGGCATCTAAGAGGAGATATGATTACTATATACAAATACATTAAAGGTCAATACAGAGAGCTTTTATGGGAATGACTGCACACAGGATACAGGGCCACCCACTTAGGTTAGAGAAGAGAAAATGTCACAACCAGCAAAGGAAATGGGGCCTGATCCAGACTTAAGGGTATTTTACATATGCAAGCGTACCTAAGTTACACAATACTAAGAATAATGCACCCCCCTGGCACTTACTACGTAACTTAGCTGACTTACATGTTCAGAAGCCTATCTTAACTTTTCCCTGCATATCTCTGGTCATATGTAATGCCTTGCTATACATAAGTGCCTAACCCAGCTCATAATGTCCAATTTAAATGACCCCCCCACCCATAATGTGTATTTTCAGTTGGAGTAGGGATGGCACACCTTATCATATGGACTTGTGCATGCTGCGTGTGTAAATTGCCTGTCCTTATTAAGTCTGGATCAGGTTCAGGGGTCTTAACAGTAAGGGCAGTCAAGATATGAAATTCACTGCCAGGAATGGTTGTGATGGCAGATTTAATTTATATGTTTAAGAAAGGGTTAGACAAATTTTTACCAGAAAAAGGCATTCAGGGTTAATAGGACTGTTAATTAAAATGAAGGGTAATAGTGGATCAGGGAGAAAAAGGACTGTTATCTTTGACAGCAGGGTTTTTTTTCAGAATGCAACAGCTTGGAGGGTGATTCATCTGGAACCATTTCAATTATAAGAGAGAGATTGCAGGAGATCCATAATAGGTTAAACTTGATGGACTAGTGTTTTTTTTAACCTTATCAACTATGTTACAGTGTTAATTTGGCTTAAAAAAGGTTTCTAAACGTCCCATGTGTGATGTGTGCGACCAACGTGACACCACCTAAAATAACTATATATTAAGAATAAGACACGGACACCTAGCTGTGGAAATTAAAATTTATTATCTAATTCATTTTATTGTTTAAATGTCATTTATCCTTAAGGGATCAAAGATCTCTTTCTAAATTGATGGGGCCAAAGAAAGCAGGTAATAATTATAGTGAAAACATGGCACATTCTAAATGTAACATAAACAGTATTTACTTATATATGAAATTCAAACAGTGCCAAACAAACAAAAGCGCCCTCCACAAGCCTTCGGCACAAAACCTTGTTTAAGTGCTACGCGAGACCGCCCGGCAGATCTACAGCCTCAGGCATAACCACCTCAAGTGGTCAAGACAGAGACAGTTACCTCCTGTAACTTCTTTTACACACCTCTAATTGTGCTATAAACAGCAACAATAATTCCAACAGACCTGCTTTCCACCCATCAGCAGATCTAAGCCAAGATACCACTAACAGAAAATTCCAACAACTTCAATAATAGTATAGTGGGTATTCACACTATGAACAACTTCACGCAAGACATGTGATCATATTAATCCACTTTATTAATGCACTTATTTTGCACTTTTTGGGATTTATATGATCCCATGTCTAGCATGAAGTTCTTCATAGTATCAATGTTCACTATTTTTGCAGTAAAATAATATTTTTATTATGAGAGATTTTGTAGTTGCCTTTTGTTGTGCAGATACCCCTATCTGATTCTATCTTTCTATATCATCTGCAAAAAACTCTAAATTAATCCCCCTCCTCCTATCCTATTATTATATTAAGCTTCCCCCTACTCTAGCTCATACTATTCTATTTGATATGCACACTTCATTCACACTCTATTTACAACCTATTAACCCCTTATTAACTTCTCTCCCTCCCGTTCACACCTTATATGCTTTATCTGGCCTTTATCTTTTCCCTGCTGCTCTGCCGACACCTGCAAAAGGAAAAAAAAAGGAAAAAAACAAGCCCAAAAACCGCAACCCGCGGCAAGCAAAAAAAGCCGCGACTGCATAAAAAAATAAGCCCAATTCCGCTCGTTATAAGCGGACTTGGCAACTGTGGAAGAGTGTGCAAATCCAGAAGGAAAAGGAGGCAGAACTCTGGGCTCAACAGCTTAAGGTCTTGTCTTCCACTTTTTTAATGTTTGGACTACTCTTAATGCCTATTTATAACTAGATTATCATGTTTTTTAGCCAATAAATACTGTTGATATTTGTACACTTACACCACCTATCTCTCTATCATTATTTTTGAGGTAACGATAATCTGGCTTAAAGAGATGGACATCTTAATGTGAGAAGGGGCTGCTCAATAATATCATTGGATTCTTTACCATTGTGGACTTATTTAAGAACTCTTTTAAGCACCATTGTGGACTTGGATTAATAGTTTGAACTATATATGTGTATATATTGTGGTGCATCATCACAATATTTCCCTGTGGTTAACCATTTTCATCTATTTATTTGCTGAGCTACTTTCTAATCATGTCTTTCAGACATCAAATTGCCGACTGTGTTACGTTTTAGTATTTCAACACTATATTTCTGACCTCGTTTATTCATTTACATATTCATTGTCTTACCACCTTTTATTTGATCCAATTTTATTAAACTAGCCTTTAGTTTTGGAATCTAATGTATATATTGATGTTTTATATTTAGTGTTTTATTTTGTATTAGAGTTCTGTGTATCACAGCGCTGCACCAGAAGTTCTATCCCCCCGTTCTATGCTGTACATGTTAAGGGCTTTGTAGATCACCCTTTGGGCTTCTGGGCAGCAGCAGTGAAGATAGCGCTGCCATTCCCTATACCTACCTATTGTCAGCTTAAGGAGACTACAAGGTCTAGACTCCACCCCCCAGAAGACCCTAGGACCAATGAACATAAACTAAGGTGAGTGGCACCATTAATCAGAATCGCACACAGAGAGTTTAATTTTGCTCCAGTTAAAGAAATTAACCTGCTGCTTCTCTTAACTGCAATTAGTAGATTTAAATGGCTATGAAATTTAGAAAAGATACAGGTTGCATAGCAAGTGGCATGTCACCTCAGATAACCTAATGTGACAATCAATGAAGGCACCGCCCAACCCACATCGCTTCAAACTGCACCCCTCATCTGGTCAGACCAGGTCCCCATCATGGGACAGGCAACCTAGCGTTCAATAGGAAGGTGCAATTGCAACACCCTTCTACTGAGTGCTAGGTACCCTTCCCATGATGGGGGGCTCCTCTGACTAGATGAGGTATGTAATTTGAAGTGGTGGGGTTTGACCATTGTCGTCACATTAAGTTATCTGAGGTGACACCCCACCTTCTATGCCACCTGTCTATTTCCTAAATTTTATAGCCATTTAAATCTACTAATTCCAATTCTGTAACTCTTTTTACTATTTTAATGTAAACAGTAAATCAAATATTTCTTCATATTTTATTGATATTTTATTTATATAAAATATATATTTTTTTCACATCAGATTGTGGTCTAAAACATTATATTGTCAGTTGCTTTGTATTGTAGTTTTGAGAATAAATAAATAAATGTTGTATGAACCTAAATCTGAGAAAAATGACAAATCACTACAGTGTATTAGTAAAATGAGAACCACTGTTATTCTCACAATTTTTGGCTAATGGACTGCATTTTCAAGACTATCCAATCATCTCTTTAAAGACTTATCCTTAAATGCTTGCCGAAACAAAATCCTTTAATCTTCTTCTTTTTTTCATTATATTAATGGCCACTATTAAAAATTACAAACAGAGTGATGATAAATATATTAGTTTTAGCAACTACTATTTTTGAGTACTTGTTTTTATTGAGCAATGCTTATAAATGACATAAGGATATTATACCATCACTTTGTCTATTATGTTATTTGCACTTATGGCACTAATGGTATAGTGTTGCTGAAACTGAACATCTTTATTGATCAGTCTGTTTAAAACAGATTTAAAAGTTGTAAATGTTTAAGTTTAAATGAGCAGTTACAAAATGAAATAAGCTTTTTTTCTTATGTTATCAATGATTTGGATGTGACAAACGTGACTGCATTTGGTGTTAAGGCCTTTTGTTTGGTTCAGTTTTACCTTTACCTAATTTTTTCTAGAACACAAGAGCTTCTTTGTGCTACCCCAGGATATGGTCACGTACCAGTTACTTACCTTCCAAATGGACCAATGTTCGACACCGCTGGATTGCTGGACGAAAGGTATACAGTGAAGCTAAATTGTCAAAACTGCACTCAACAGGGATGTCTGCACCACACCTCTGCATTCAATGCCACATGGATGGGTGAATATTATACTTTACTAAATGTAATGGTTCGGGTTAGGTTGCAGTGAGGTAAGGTTAGGGTTAGTGTTGGACTTTTAACTATCATCAGCATTAAGGCCATTATAATAATACGGTTGACCTTAGTGTTATGGGGGCAAAACCCCTGTTGAATTAATTTTTGTAGACTTTCATAAAACCTAATGTTGTCAAGTGTCTGAATGTCTATTAAATGACTTTAGGTCCTGTACACCACACAACTGCTTGCTCCCCACTGCCTAATGCTTAATATCCTAACCGCATAAGCCTTTAAGTAAATATCATTGCTCATTTATAAATTTTTAGCTCTTTGCGCAACCTAGTAAAAAATAAGATGTACAGAAATGATTGCTATAATAAAAGCATTTTGCTATAATAAAAGTTTTCTCTTTCAGTCTTTAAGCAGTTTAAAGATAAACTAAAATATCAATAAATTACAGAAACTGAAAAGAAAATCATGGTGTCATACCATGAAAATCCCCACAGGAAGTCAAAATAGTTTCATACACTGTGTATATAAACATTTATCTTTACGTTTGAGCAACAGCGCTATGGACAAGCTATTATCTGAATTGCGGCAGTACCTGGGTGGTCACGCAGTGATATAAAGTACATGTGGACAGTTAGAGAGATGAAATAGAATAAATAGAACATTGTCTTTTGAAAGGTTCTGAATGACAATTATAGATAGCTGTGCTCTATATGACTTTATCTTTGTTGTCAATTTAGTAAATTTTAAATTAGTATCTCTCTGCAGATATTTCTGTACTTTACTGCATTTTTTGTGAATTAAGTGATACATATAATATATAGAGGATCCAAAGGACACATATTTAAGCAAATATGCATTAAAGAAAAGTGCACAGATAGTAATATTTAACTATAGCATTCCATTATCCTCTATTTTGCAAACAATTGGATCTAAGTGCAGCATTATCAAATTATGAAAAAAGGAAAAGCGCGGAAGTGAGGAGAAAAGCGCGGAAGGAAAAATTTTATTCACACCTTTTAAATTAAAAAATCACATAAAGAACAGTTAAATTAAACAAATAATTCAACATGATTAAACAGTTCTCCTGAGTGGAAATATGGTATTTTACTATGGTTCATCTCATGAGAATGTGTCAAATATGATTTTGCATAAGCTCCCATAGTTGATGTATTGTACCCTGTTTTACCATAATGCATTATCTTTAAGGTATAATATTTAAGGCTTTAATAACAATAATAATAATTAATGAAAGTGGTGAGGAAAAACAATAACCATAACCTTATCAATAAAATCTGAGGCCTACCCACCAAGGCCAAATCCTCAGTAATATTACAATTGCATGCATTTTCCATAACGCCAATTGCGTTTAAAATAAGAAACAAATCAAAACAGATTCAATAACAAATACAGCTGTCATTAACAAAATCAATTACAAAGCACATCCACCTGCCACCAGGACTAACCAATACCTAGGACCGGATTCAGAGTTTCGCATCCATGTGAAAATCACACGGATGCAATGCTTTTTATCAAAACTGCGCATGCTCAAAAAGCGCAAGTAAGTCATATTGCTGGCGGAGTTTATGGTATCCGCCAGCATATAATTCCGTCTGAAAAAAGGGGTGTGTCAGGATATTTAAATGAGAAAAGCTCAGTTTTTCTCATTTAAATATTCCGTGCACACCAGTCCGTACAAGCCCTACGCATTCACCCTCTCAGGGATGGTGTAAGATGGGGGGCCCTACGCTTCCACCATCTCAGGGATGGTGGAAGCGTAGGGGCAGCTCACCGGAGCTGAAAAAAAAAGTGAAAAAAAAAAAAAAGACCAGACAATTTTTTTACAATTTTTATGTGGGCTGTGTTTTTTTAAAGAAGGGGCTGGGTATATGCATTTTTTTTATTGATTGTTGTGCTAATTACTAGTGTTTGCTATGTTGTGTTAATTGTATTGTCCTGTATTGTTTATTATTGTCTCTTTCTTTTGATCTTTGCAAATTTCTTGTGTTTTAGTTTATTTTTCAAATCTTTTCTCTTTTTATAACGGTCACATTTTCTATTCCTTGCTTTTACACTCTTTATTTTCTCTCTATGCTTATTCCTTTTTCCACCTTTCCTTTTGTTCCCCCTTTTCTTTCCTAATGGCTCGCCCTGTACATCGGAGCTTTGCTCTCCTTCGGTTCTTGGATGCAGAGGTCACAAGCATTGACCTGAGGATGCATGCACCTCTGACACGTGTCAGAAGAACAGTGGGCACGCACGGCAACGTGCGCGTCCATCTGCCTCTGACGCAGCCACGCATGTGGGGATTTCCGGCAATGCTTGCGTCAGTCAATGTGCGCCAAAACTTGGGGCACCTCTGGTGGTTGAGGTATGCTTAGAAGTGATTCTGTAGGCAGGACTACCTCATTTCAAAGGAATTACATTGTTGGCAGGCTAGTGCTGGGCAGGTGCAGGCTAGTGTTATGGTAAGTAATTTGGGTCCTTATAAGCATGCAGATGGTGGACACAAGGGGGTGGGGGTCAGGTTGTTACAATCAGAGCCACCAGAAGCAGTTCATATCCTGGGAATCATCATGATTTTGGAGCTATTCTTAGCAGTGATCAGTTTTTAAGGGGGTCTAAGAGGGGTATTAGGGGTGCTGGCAGACATGATTTAAATCAGGGACCAGGTTTTCATGATTTTAATGTTGGTGCTACAGATGACAATGTTTTGCAGAAGGATGATTTGGAAAATTGCCCTATGTTGCAACCTCAAAGGCACTTTTACAGATCCCCTTCAGTGGTGTCTGGGGGGAGGGGATCTCATGCCCGTATATCCCTTTTCCAGGTACCAGCTGGAACTTTATTTAGTCAGATTCAGCCCTCTTCATTAGCACACACTGGGTCTAGCAATCAGTTGCCTTTCCCTTTCATGATCTTTCAAACAGGTTCTTGGCCATATTTTAACTCTGGTCTTAAAGACCGCATATACGCAATCTACGTAACAAAATGATATGTAGATTACGTAAAATAGTTACTACACATGTGCAGTAGCTATTAGCGGTAAATTAAGGACGTATGTTCAATACATCCATGGTTGTGAATCCGGGCCTTAGATATCTAGTCTTAAAATGTTTGAATTTTAACATTGTGGATCGCATTCAGACTCACACATGTTTTCCGTGCGTGCGGGGGTCTGTAATTTCACGCGAGAGAGAGAAATTCACACCCCCTATCACTCCCCTCTCTCGTGCAGGCTTTATGGCAGCTTATGCTGCCATAAGCCTGCATTAAAAGTGTCATGCGGATCAGTGGTCCATGCGACCGATGATCCGCGGCAGTGTAGGAGCCCCCTCCCACACTGTACACCTAGCATGCTTCCCCCGGCCCGCATAGGGGAAGCACAGCCCATTTCCTTAGAAATGGAATGGAACAAAGTTCCGTCCGATTGTTTATACGCTAGGGTTACTATAGTAACCCTAGCGTAACATTTGAAGTGTAGTCAGGTCACTTACACACCTTGCGTGTGTATCTGAATCCGGTCCTGTATGCAGAGTGAAGCATGTTTTAAAT
>WWET01002338.1:67018-79384 GCA_011038615.1 Limnodynastes dumerilii
CATGAGGAGATTGTGTCCTGTTTTTTCTCCCTTAGGCCTTTTGATTGCCAATTGAGGGGGTTTTCAGGAGTTGTTCACCTTCATTGGTTTTGCGTTGATTACATTTCTCTCATCCCCAACTTTATGTGTTATCCATTGTCTGTTATTTAACAATTTAGCACATTAAGGTATTATATACTTTGGATAAGTATTTTGCTAACCATGTGCTGTGTTAGTCACAATCTAAATACTGACTTTTTTCGTTTTGGGCAGGCCAGTTTGTTGACAATGATGTTTCCTTGTTGGCATATTGATTGGTTTGGTTTTAGGGGCATGAAATGGAAACATTTTATTAATTGTTTTTCAAACTGACAAAAATGTATTGTCTACCTGATATTTATTTATTTATCCAGGGGGAATAACTTTGGTCATTTGAAAGTCTTTGCCATTGACTTGACCATTAAAGGGGATTTGTCAGCTATTCATGCTCTATTTCCATCTCTTCATATTGTATCATCTCATATAGTTCCGAGAAGTGTTTGGAGGGGCCCAGGGTCTATCAAAAAGTTAGCTGGGGTGAGGAAAAGAATTAAATGGTCCATTTCAAATTTTGTTCAGACTATTGTGGGGCAGGTTGTTTCACACCCTCAGTTATGTCATGACCGTCATGAACTCTGTCGAGATGACGGTGTGCATTGTCCGACAAAGGGAATATGATCCTGATTCAAAAGTTGTCAAAGGTGCTGCAGGGTTGTCAGGTGGTGGGCTAAGGTACTTGAGGGTACCTCGCTATGGCGATAGAGGTGGTGTGTCACCAATTATTATTGGTGCAGAGAAAAGATTGGGAAGAAATATCAGATAACAGATTCACAACCTTCTAGTGAACACTAGATTCGCCTGTCCTGTGACGGTGTCATGGTCTGCCTCCTTTGATAAGTGAGGTGTGCAAGTGAAGAGGTGGAGTCAGGCGTCTTGGTTGGGTGGTAGGGAATTTTATAGTCTATTTATAGTCTATTCACAAATTCTATTCAATTTCAATTAATAAACCTATGTCCCCTTTTTTAAATGCAATTGAAGTTGTCAGTCTTGTTATTTCAGTGTGAATGTTGGCTGGTGGGGTGGAGAATCAGATACATATAGCCTGCAAGACTTGTTTTTTCATTGTTATCAGCCAAATTGTTTATCAAAGTACTTTCGACCTTTGTAATAATAATACATGTAATACATTCCATAAAAGATAAAGACATAGGGGTAGATCCAGAACTACGTCCGTCTTCCGTAGACTGACGTAATTCAATAAACAACAGCTGCTGCGCATGCGTAGTAGCTATTGTACATAATCTGCGTATCATTTCGATATATAGATTGCGTATATGCGGTCTAAAAGAATAATATGTTG
This sequence comes from Limnodynastes dumerilii, assembly GCA_011038615.1. Taxonomy (NCBI): domain Eukaryota; kingdom Metazoa; phylum Chordata; class Amphibia; order Anura; family Limnodynastidae; genus Limnodynastes; species Limnodynastes dumerilii. The sequence continues at coordinate 68,397 of WWET01002338.1, forward strand.
CAATTTTCTGTGGCTAAAATCTTGTTTTACTCTTTTATTATTCTATCTATGTAGTTGGTCTGTAGAGCTGCGAAGGGGGCTTTATTGCAAAAAAATCTCCCTCATCAGACAATTACACCATCCCTGAGCTTTTCTGAGCAAGGGAACAGAAGCCTGGTTGCTGATCTATATGCAGCTGTGATAAAGGACTAGATCCAGACCCCCGCATATTTTCCATATGTGCTGGGATTTGTCCATCTGCATGAGAGAGGGGAGTGAACTCCCCCTGTCACTTCCCTCTCTTATTCTTAAATAGTGTGACTTATGCTGCAATAAAGCAACATTAAGTCACACTTGCGGATCAGCGGTCTATCCGACCACTAATTGTGAGTTTTATAAGCTTCCCTCCACCCACCTTTGCAGATAGAGGGAAAGCACAGCCTCTTTTAACTGAAAAGACATCGTACGGTTCCGTTTGATGGATGTTACATTATTAAAAATAGCATAACATCTGGAGAACGATTGTGGGCTCTCGTTACCAACTGTGGATCCAGTCCAAAGTTCCCAGATTCTCACTATAACTATAGTGAACCTTTTTAAGATCGCTTCCATACAGCACATGCACACTGCACAATTTGCTGAACTTACACCTATAAAGAGATATACTCTTCAACTCTGGATTAGATTCCTTATGTTTTTCCTTCCCATTGGGAAACTACAGAAAAATACTAAATTATATTTTTGAATAATAATAGCTTAGATATATCTGAGACACAGCCCTCTTAAGTCTAATCCCTTTTTTAAAAAATTCCTCCTCCTTGTATGGCAATATGCATTATGCTCTGTGCTTCTAAAGATAACAGAATGCCAACTAGACATGAAGGCATATAAACACCAGGCTGCCTGCAACTCACACCAGTCCTGCAGGAGTTGGTAGAGTAGTTTGGGGTGGGGTCCAGGAGTATATGTTAGGTTTACAGGAAGTGCTCTCTCTCTTTGGACCGGATCCAGCCCCCCGCATGCTTCCATGTGTGTTGGGGTCTTTCCGTTCGATAGAGAGAGGGGAGTGAATGCCCTCTGTCACTTCCCCCTCTCATGCAGGCTTTATGGCAGCTTATGCTGCCATAGTCCTGTCTAGAATAAATTGTGTGGATTAGCGGTCCATACAACTACCGATCCGCACAAGTGTGGGAGCTCCCTCCCACACTGTACAATTAGCATGCTTCCCCCGCCCAATTTAGCGGGCGGAGCAGGAAGCAGATCCCATTTCCTAGGAAATAGGCTTATGCGGATCAAAGTTCTATACAATACTTGACACGCTAGTGTTACTATCCTAACACTAGCATAACATCTGGAGGGTGCATGCTCCAGTTAAATCAGGCCACTTATGGTGCATAAGTGGCCTAACAGACCTAACTCTGGATCCTGTTCTTTATCTGCAGCTTTTCCTTGTCTCCCCTTTAATATTTATTTATTAACTTGTTTTATTTTCAGACGGGGCAGAAGTTGGTGGTAGCGTTTGGGGGGTCACTAGCTATTTGCTACTGGTTTCAGGGTGTTAAGGTATGGTACAGTGAAGACATAGCTGAAAGCTGGGGTCCCGGCACAACTCCTTGGTTTACCCGGGTGCGTAATATGAAAGGGGCAGTGCTCTTAAGTTGACCATAACCTTCGGTAGCATTAAGGCTGCCTGTCCTCAGATGGTTTATTCCAGCTGACTCCTCCACCTGCTTAAGTGCCACCTGTTCATTAAAAATCATATACACTGCTTAACTCTAATTAATAAAATCTATGCCCCTTTTTATAAAGCCAAAACGTCTATGTCGTTATTTCTATAAGTATGAGTGGTGTGTAGGGTGCGTCAACCTTTGGTAGTTTATTGAGCACCATGCATTTATTTAAAATGACTAAACCTTCTGGGACATACATGACTGAAATACTCATGCAGTTAATAAAGCTATTGATCTTATATTTCTGGGAACCAGGAATTGCAGAATCCTGAATGCTTATAGAATTTGTATTATTAAATTTGCATACATTGCATTTTCCTATTTGGAAAAATCAATTAAGCTTATTAGACCTTAAACAGCTGCTGTTTAATGTTTATTTATAAACAGTCGATAGCTATTAAATGTTGGATTGGTTAGGGCTTCCTAAATTCAAGAGAGGATTGGTGTGTATCCCTGGGTTCCCAAGAAAATGCTCCCAATGGTTTTACATGCTGCTGTGATATTTACACACTCTCTCACAAACTCTTTCTCAGAAAGCTCTATGGAAGCGATCAGGTTGCTATAACTTTATCTCTAGGTGCTAGCATGATTAATAGGTCTCAGCTGCTGCTCAACAGAAAGGATTCAGACCATTGAGAGCTTTCCATCTTTCCATGATTGGATGTTCTGTGTTTAAATACATACATCCTTACATACATACTTGATATTCTTATGCTTTTGTGCTTGCATTTGCTTTGTCTTGTCTGTTTATCTCTAGCCTCCTAGTCCCTTGTCTTGCTTGCTAGCAATGCTTGTACATTGTCCTGTCTTAGCCTTGTTGGTCTGCCGTAGTCTGTGTCCATCTGCTCCCTGGTATCTGTTTCTCATTGCTTGTACCTGCCCAGGCCCTGTTATCCTCTATCTGTATACCTGTCTGAATTGTCATTACCATATACCTGTATACCTTCCTGGATCATCTGTCAGTCTTGTCCTTTGGCCTGTCATGTTTGTCAGTCTGTGGCCTTGTTGTACTTGCTCAGTCCCAGTCCCATTGCAATATCTGACTCCCAAACCCAAAAATATCTGCCAGGCTTACAGAGTTAACCCTTATTCCAATTGCTGATTTAGGATTTGTATTGGAAAGAGGATATAGACTGCTGGTTTCTTTTTAAAATGTGGACATTTTAATGTATTTTAATATTATTAATGTTTGTATGTACTTATGGTACTATTATCAATCACTTTAGTTTAATATACTAGAACCCAGCACCAGCCAACCAGGTTGTATCAGTAATACTATTGTCTTATACAATTTTATTAATGAAGCAACATTGTATCTATTGGAGGGATATGAAATGTGTATATGTGTATAACCATCTATGCTGTTACATTAGCAGAAATATAACAATAGCAACTTCAACAACATGAAATTAAGAGTTATTATTTCAAGAATGGCTTAATGACTGGATAAAAGCCAGAAATGACTTAAACGTTATGTCAAACTTACAGATTGTACTGAATGCATATCAAGTATTTAGACAATGGCAGCAAACTAAGCCATGGTAACTGATAATATTTCAGGAATTTGACATAATTTGCACTGTTTAGCACGGAATGTAACGCTATCAATAATATAATACCCATATCCTTTATGAACTTTAGAAACTAGGCATTGTAAGTTTTTTCAAGTAGTAGAGAGTGAGTTTTGCAAACTATAACATACCGTACTTGCCTTCCACTCATTTCTTCATTCCAGGAGATCTCAGAGAGAAGAACAAGATTAAAGTATGGGATGAGGTGTGATTTATGCAAATAATTCATGAAGCTCTGACGTGTCTTGTCTTGAAGTCCTGCTCCTTGTCTATTAATGCTATGCTCTGTAGAATAATTAGGGATGGGGCAAGGGTTTGATGACACTGTCAATGTCATTGTGCCCTGCCCAGCTTTGTAAAGCTATAGCTCACAGAATTGATAGGCAGAGTCATGGGGGCAAGACTTGAAACAGTGATTTGCATAAATCACTTCCTCTCAGTGGCGTATCTACCATGGGTGCAGAGTGTGCAGTGCACACGGGCCCCCGAAGACAAGGGGGCCGCCCGTGGCACTCACCCTGCACCCAATGGAAGATCCCAGTACCACCTATTTCTGTACAAACGGTGACGGTCTCCAGCAGCCTTCCGTTCCCAACAGTGCACTGCGCACGGGCGTCACATGGGGATGTCAGGCGTGCGTGCACTGCGCAGCCTCATGCTCCTCTTCTGTTTGCAGAGCGTGAGGCTGTGCAGTGCACTGTTGGGAATGAAGACTGCTGGAGACCGTCTCCGTTTGTATAGATATGGATGGGGTTGAGAAGAAGAAGAGGGGGGCCCGTCTTGGGAGGGGGGGGGCTGTCTGAGGAGGAGGAGCTTTTCTAGAAACGCCCCTGCTTCCTCTAGCCCATAGCAGTAGAATTCCCTGCTCTCCCAAAATACCGGGAACAATGTTTGAATTGTGGGAGTATCCTGAATTTATTGTGAGAGTTGGAAACCATGCTTTAAATATGTGGTTCATTATTTTTGAAGTTAAAGGGTGAGGACAAAAAACAGGCCATAAGTTGTTGCCAAATAATTGGTGGGTCAATAAGTGTGCACCATGATGTAATACTTCTAAAGTCTTATGAAAGATTAAGATACTACATATTGGTCAGCACATCAGGCACAATAAATGAATGGTTGTGTTTTCCAATGAATATAACACAGATTCCTGGATATTTTTCATTTGCAAATGTTTCAGAGAAAAAAAAAAATAATAGGATCATATTGTTACAAGATTAAAGCAAATAACAATACATTTGAGGTCACTGCATTGTACTTTTAGATGTTATAATCTTCTTACTGTGTTGGCACCATCAGAATATAAACTTTTTACATAATTGTTTCTTTAATGACGTAATTAATTTTAATACCAGATAATAAAAATAGATTTTTTATTTTTTTTTACCAGTGAGTCAAATGCTGAAACTAAAATAATTCTATAAACATCTGCTTATCCACTTGTTCTGTTAAACTCCGTGTTGACAGGTTTACTTTGAATATTATTTCTTTTGACATCTTTTACTTTTTGCAAAGACAGAAATTCCCCATGTTCTCATTAAATGTTTGTAAGTACCTATTTTATTTATGCTGACCTTGCAGTAGAGATTAAACTAGTTCACACCCATAAGGGTTCATTAAGCTAAATATTAGTGATTTTTATTATGTGCATATGTGCGTGTGTTGGATTGTTGTTACTGCATAGCCATTGTCCATTTACCCTGCACATAATAATTTAAAGGTAATAGTTAGCGAAGGCAAATATTTTCACTGCAGATTTCTGCTATTTTAACTATTGATTCAGCAGCATACAACAACTGGCCAGCACAAGGTCATCTATAATTGCCTCCCTCCAGTTTTCAAGCTATCCCCAGGGAAAGTTCAAGTGAGATCCTCCTTACCTTGCATGTCCTTCTCTATAAACATTGCTATTGACTAACACTGCTGGGAAATGAACTGCAACATTTCATATGCTGTACAATTTCATGTAAATGCTTAGCTTTCACAACCCTGTGCTAGCTATAAAACATGTTCTATTAATAAAGTCCTGGTTAAAGTAATATAATAAAATATGGCTAACAAGATTTTTCAATGACTTGCTAGATTATGAGGCAACTTTCTATTTCAGAATTGTATCTGTTAAGTGAGTTTGTGCTTTTGTGTTTATGAAATATGTGTACTTTTGTTTATCTTTAGCACAGCTATATTGCTTTTTCTTAGAATGGGAAATGAAATTTAACAATAAAGCTTGTCGGGAGCAGCTGCCCCACAACATATAAAACACACCATTCTAAAATTGAAAACGTAGTTTGTTATTTGTATGCTGTTGGCACAAACTTACATCTGTGTTCAATGTTAAATAAATAAATAAACCTGTTAAGATAAAGACCGAAAAGGACATTTTTAGAAACTGCAAAATATGTGGCATGCATAGTAATGAGGGCACATGGGGCAGACAGATATACCGGTATTCATAATCGTCTGGCCTACATGCCCTCTTTCTGTGTTTTTTTTTGTTTTTGTTTTTTTTTCTGAATAGTCCCTTTAAAATTTGCATCCATAACATAAAATTTTGCTTGAAGTTTGCAATTAATATTTCAATTAATGTAATCATATTGTCCAATTTACCAACATCAGTGCTTAATTATTTTCCACACTATTTGCAGGTTTCTATTTCTACTAGAATATGTTTGGCTAAATGCACCTTGAAGGTATAAAAGACATTCAGGACCAGTAAATTCACGACACAAGGGGCCTGATCCAGAGCTACGACCGCAATCGCCTGCGAGCGTAGCGAACGTACGCCCGGGCGTAAAAACTTTCATGCCCATAACACTCCCATTGATTGTAACTGCTTACGGCGGCTGAACCCTACCCTAAGATTTTCCAGCGTACGTGCGAATTTTCGTACCGATACGCTGGTCGTACTGGGCTTAGCACGCCCATACTGTACAATTTAAATGGCTATCCCCGCATTCGCATTCCATGTATCCCACTTCGTTTTTTAATATTTTTAATTCCTTTATTTTATTCTTGAATTCTTTTATTCCATTTTAATGGGTTAATTATGTTATTTTTAAACCCATTATCATTTTCCATTATGTGCTAGTATAGACAGAAATACTCCTTTCCTTTTACATGATTTGTTTAGAAACATATGGATAAATTCTATATCCTATATGGGTGTATTTATCTTTAATACCTGATCTATATCCATTTGAACATACCCTTCAAAATAGCAAGTAATGTGTGTTGATTTTTTCCTGTCTATGTTTTTACATTATAGTATATAAAATGAAATTCATTTGTATATCAAAGTATATTTTTTAGAGAAAAGAATATTTTTATTCGTTTAAAAAAAATATATTTAACTTCGAGATTGCGATATCAATTACCCTCATTCTATTTATACAAACCATTTTAGATTTGTTAGTTAATAAGTGTTAGTAGTTATATGATTTTCTCCAGCTGTTGGACTTATTCTTCTCTATGTTTCTCATTTTAAGTTTCTAGATAATTTAAGTGCTTTCACTATATTTACATTAATTATGCAAGATGTATGTTAGAAAACAATTGTCAAAGTTACTGTATATTTTCAATTTATTGAACGCATTCTTTAAGTGTACATGTACCTTTCTGCCATATACTGTGAAAAGTTCATTATCCTTTTAATCCATCAGATGTGTGTTATGTTGTAAACAACGTTGTATCAGTGCTGTGATTGGCCAGTGAAACTTTCTCAACACCCTATATATATCCCATTGACAATAGACACCCCTCATTTGCCTTGAAAAAGAACCACAACAGGTTTGAAACGCGTCGGCGGGGTGTCTATTGTTCCTGACTGTGTCTGGGTGATCCACCGAATTGATTTCTCCAGCACCGTTTCTCTGATTTTTACCCGGGTTCCTTACATCCAGAGAAAACGGTGCTACAATCGGTGGGTGCTTAGTACAGTTTTTATTCTTTATTGCTTTATTGTATATTCATTTGCTTAATAAATCTTGTGTTTTTATTTGGATCCTGAGCGTCAGCCTGTCCTTCCTTCATAAGAGAGAGCCGGAGCTCAGCGGGAAGCGGGGATTCCCCTTCCGACGCTGTGAGAGACTTTGTTGACACGTTGCCGTGACAACCAGCAGCGCTCATTGCCTACACGCAGCGGAGTTTTTCCTTCAACACAGCGTCTCTTCAGTGCTTAGGACTGCAAGCACCAGTATATTCAAGTTTGGACTACTACTGTGAGTGATTTGTTATCTATTTCCTGGGACTTATTGGCTGCATGTGAAGAGACTTTAAAGGAATTTATCTTTAGACTTTATATTTTTTATCCAATTTTTCAGTTCTTGCCCTGTAGGACTTTTATATTGATTTATTAGAGGCATTAGCTCCTCCATTTGTTTGTAGGTTCCATTGCCTCCTTTAGATATTTATTTGCAATTCACGTTTCTGTGTTACACTGTGCTTTTACATTGTATTTGTATGTCAGTTAGATGTTCCTCCCACATATTTAGTTTTGCACTTTTTAAATTGACCTTTTCACTTTTTCTCTCACCATTACCCCCCCCATAGGATCTTTGGTTTTCACACCTTTATACATTTATTAATTTTATCATTGTATTTATATGACCTTTTAGAGTTCATTAATTAGAGGGTTAGTCCTCTCATTTTTCGTTAGTCCCCAGTTATCCGTAGGAGCACTCTGACCATTTAACATTATTTTATTTCACCTGTGCTATCTATTGTTTTAGTACTTTTATCATCACCCATTTATTTATATGTTCTTTTAGTGTGCATCGATTAGATTGTTAGTCCCCCTTGTTAGTTAGTCCCTAGCCATCTCTAGGTGCACTCCGTAAATTTTTTACCATACATTTACATCTGTTCTAATAGGTTTATTAATTAGCGCTCACACACCGTATATGTAATTTTTGCTATTGCTTGGGTATTGTAATTCACATGGATTTTGGGATCATATAACTGGATAATAGTGTCTGTTAAAGTGAAAAAAATAGAGATTAAGGCTTGCATTGGCTTAAGAAAACCATAGGTGGTGGCAACTTGATTTTTGTATAAATATAGATGTTTACCATAACAGAGGTATAAAGGGTAGGGTTGTGATAGAATATTAAATGTGGGTTTACTATTTAGGCACAAAGCTAACATAAAACCCAGACATACATAGATATTATTTATCCAGACAGCATCTTACACATTCATCTCCATTTTTATAATAAACATTGTTGAGAAACCAGTAGAAAACTTTAGAATTATGACTCATTTATCGTTACATTTGCTTCGTTGACTGAAACTAACTGCATAATGCTAGCTGTATCATTCCTGAAGGTGTTTTTATGGCAAAAAATGTTGCTTTGGCTGGGGTACCATGCTATAAATTATATTTTTACCCACTAACCCTTTTGCACTGTAAAATTACTTACCTTGTCCCTGCTCCTGCTCCCAGGTCTCTCCTCCATTCTTTGTTCCTGTTGCTCCTAACTCCGCCCTTTGCTCTGACTCTCTCCTCCACTCTGTGCTCAATCTCTCCTACCATTATAATATTATTTATTTTGCATGTGTATTTTTGCCCTGTTCCACACCAAAATGTTTCTATTTTTCAATCCTACCATTATATAATGTACATTTTAAAGCATTGGTTCTTCTTTTGCTAATGTTGCATGCTAAATTTCATTTGTAACAGTACTTCTGCTGCTACTCATTATTACAGTATAAACTTTCTGTGTATATTTTTTTAGTAAGTTATAAGTGTAGTAAGAGAACTTTGGCACTAATAGGAAAATATTCTCTTTCTCCATTTCAGTGTGTGTATATAACAAGAAGAAGTAAACGGCATGAAAGAAATGATAGCATAGTATAGTATGCAGTCAAATGTCTCAATTGTCAATATTTGTTTGGAAAGTTTTCTGAACATCAACATTATGGGCTCATAGTCCTAAATATTCTGTCACCTGAAGTGAGACAAGAATGCTACTGGGAAACAGTCTGAAAATGAAGCAAGTATGTGTGTGATAGCTTCAGCAGAACAGCTGAAATATTAGACATTTAAAAAAAAATATATGTGTATGCATATCATTTTGTGCTGTCCATAAATGACTCTTTTCACTGTGATAATTATAAAAAAAATGGATTTCAGAACATGACAGGAACAAATAGATCCAATCCAATGTTCTGGACGAATTTTGCTAAAGATTCATTACTGGACAATGATTTCTCATATCTACTTACACTCCTACTGTCAGTGGATATAACAAATGTACTTTCCAGAAAGTATTACAATTTTAAATTACCATTGTGTACTTTTGTCTTTTGAACCTTGGATAAGAAATATATAATTCAAGAGCATTTCATTTTATTCCAAGCCATTTGCACAATTAACCATTCAATTAATTCAAGTGTTTAATTTTAATTTAAGTTCCTACACTTGGGTATATCATATCAGATATGCATTTTGTTAAAATATGCAGTTACCAAATTTTAATTACAGTTTCATTTGAATTGCAGTAAATCTGTATTTTATAGTTCTGACTGACATGTTAACATGTTGGACATAAAAGTAATGGAGAGTGGTAAGGTTTAGAGTAAGTTTAGAGAAAAAGGTGGCGGTGTATGGAAGTTTCAAACCATTGTTAAACTGACATTTTAGTCAATTTAGCCCGCAGTGTTTATATATTTTTCACATGTGGTTTTAATACATATAGAGACAATTGTTAATAGAAAATGACTTGCAATTTACATTTACACCATTCCTTGAGATAGTGCAAGATTTTGGAGGAAGCTCAGGAAATCTGTGCCACTACTGCATCTAGCAGAAGCACTGAAACATATATTTTTATACATTTACATAACATGGAACACCCTGGTTCACTAGCACATAACTCATGGATGCAGGTGTATGTCTGACAAGCGATTCTAATGTCTCCAGCTGTAAAATAGGTGGAAGCGTTGCTCTGGATAAGGGACCAGATTCACAACCTCAAAATGTTTCACTTACATGCCTATTTTTCCAATTATAGATACTACGCATGCGTAGTAACTATATTACGCCATCTCCGTAGCATTTTGTTACATAGATTACGTGCATGCTGTCTTTAAAGTACACAATCTATGTAACGAAACGCTACGTAGATAGCGTAAAATAGTTACTACGCATGCGTAGTAGTTATAATTGAAAAAATAGGCACGTATGTAAACAATTTCAGGGTTGTGAATCCAGTCCAAAGTCCCTCAATCCATATGTTGTTTCATTGTAATAAAGGTTTCAAATCATAATTTTTTTTAGGTGGAAACACAGCGCAATTTTGTTTGCATGTGTAAGAAAATTGGCTGTAAGGCTACCCATCCATCTGTGTCCACTTCTGTGTGCTCTGCACTATTGGTTTGGGGAGTTCAACTATAATTTAAATGAAAAGTTAACATAGAAACATAGAAAGTGACGGCAGATAAGAGCCACATGGCCCATCTAGTCTGCCCATTTGTTTATTGAAAACTATACTGACCCTAGACCCTATTTACCCTCAATTTGGTTTACAATTTAGGATACCCTTATATTTAACCCAAGCATGTTTAAATTGTTCTACTGTACTGGCATCAACCACCTCAGATGGGAGAATATTCCACTTATCTATCACCCTTTCAGTGAAGTAATTTTTCCGCACATTTCCTTTGAATCTACCACCCTCCAGTTTATATTCATGCCCTCGTGTTCTATTAC
>WWET01002338.1:137871-149282 GCA_011038615.1 Limnodynastes dumerilii
CTGGAAATTATCACCTCTCAACACTAGTGCTGTTTGCAACAGATGAAATATGACTCCCCTGCAATCAACATGGTTTAGCCTTAAGAAGGAGCTTGTAATTAAGGACCTGATTCACACTTAAGAAAGTTCTAAAAATAAGAACTTAAAGTTATGCCTGGGCAATATCATGTTGTTTTTGGGGGGAGTCAAGTTAATAGCATTCTTTGCATGCAGGAATACATCTTCGAATAGCTTGCTGCACATAGATACTGACCAGCTTTAGTATTACACTGTTATTTAGACATGGTCTGGAAATTATCACCTCTCAATACTAGTGCTGTTTGCAACAGATGAAATATGACTCCCCTGCAATCAACATGGTTTAGCCCAGGAACTTAAAGTCACTCCTGGGCATGGTGATTGCAGGGGAGTCATATTTCATCTGTTGCAAACAGCACTAGTGTTGAGAGGTGATAATTTCCAGACCATGTCTAAATAACAGTGTAATACTAAAGCTGGTCAGTATCTATGTGCAGTAAGCTATTTGAAGATGTATTCCTGCATGCAAAGATTGCTATTAACTTGACTCCCCCCAAAAACAACATGATATTGCCCAGGCGTAACTTTAAGTTCTTATTTTTAGAACTTTCTTAACTGTGAATCAGGTCCATAGAGAGGAAGGTTACACCTAGGCAAAACCATGTTGATTCCAGGGGGAGTCAAGTTCATTGTATTCTTTGCATGCAGGGATATATCTTTGAATTGCTTACTGCACACAGATACTGACCAGCTTTACTATCACACTGTTATTTAGACTTGGGATAGGAAACATCACCTCTCAACTCTAATACTGTTTGCAACAGATGAAATATGACTCCCCTGAAATCAACATGGTTTAGCCCTTGAGTAATTAAGTTCATGCACTTAACAAGGTCTGGATCCAGCCCAATGTATGTTATTTTAACTCATCTTCAATAAAGTTGATATTTGGGAAATCAGTGGACCATAATGATTAGATATATAAGCTATTTCCCAAAATTGGTGAGTTAGAGTTTCAATGTAGCACTGCTATATCCTATTCTGACCGTGGGTATTGCACTATTTTAGATTTTGCTCTTTTAGGACAATATATCACAGATTGGGTAAAGTTAACATCCCTGGACCATTTTTCTTTATGTACTTGATTATTTGGGGGATACTAGCACCCTATTCCAGGAGACCTCTACACTCAAGTCAGCTAAACGCTGCAAGGGACAAATCTCTTTATTTGCTGAATAAATTAACTCTTTAGGGGGGGGCAGATCCACAACTAAGTGTGCCAGCTGCTGACATAAAAACACTGTTTGTGGCAGATGTTACGCCACGTACCTCTGAATGTACGTACCAGGCTATTATCAACAGCGTAACTACGTACGAAGGGCCGTGCCAACAATACGACACCCGTAATTATGCTCCGGTGGCGAGGTGAGGTATTTAAATTATACAGTATGGGCGTTCCTAGACAGGTACGTTCGTGAATGCATTACTTACTTCAGTACTTACACTATGGAAAGATAAGGTAGGGTTTAGCAAACATAAAACAGCCAAAGGAGCAAGGGAAGGGACTAGGGGAGTGCATAGAAAATATGCTATTGTAAATACACTACGCAATGAAACGTAATGGAAACGTAGGAAACGTAGGCCTGATCCAGACCTACGCCCGTCGTCGCTAGGACGGCGGGCATAAGCATAAGATTGGCCCCTTCCTTACGCCGGCTGAAGTTAGGGCAGCCATCAGCCAGCGTAAGGAAGGGGCCATACGCCCGCACAGGGGGAGTGTCGGGGAAAGTGAACGCTGATACGCTGTGCTTTAGTAAGCACAGCGCATCGGCGTAGGTCTGGATCAGGCCCTTTGTGTGTATGTATGTATGTATGTATGTATGTGTTAGGGTCCTTAGTATGTAACCCTAATGGGGCAGGGACTGATGTGAATGAGAAATATTCTCTGTAAAGTGCTATGTAATCTGATAGCGCTATAGAAAAATCTGATAATAAATAAATAAATTGTAGTTTTAGGATCATTAGTATTATTGGTCAAATTATTACAGCAATTTGATCTCTGAAAAACAAAGTTTAAAAGATGCAATCAAACAATGTCTTTAATTTTAAATGATCAGGCACGATCGCTGCAGAGTACATACTTGCACAATATTATACCAAACACTTGTTTACTGTGTGTGTGGAACATAAATTGCTTGAAATACCTCCAGTGTATACAGCATACCCAGCTTTACACCACCGTAGATTGAAATATATGACTGCTATTCATTAAATACAAAGCACATAAGAATAAAAACTTGCCATATGTTTTTTAGTACTAGCCCATAAGTGGAAGCAAGAGATAATATAAGTTTTGACTCACTGAATAACTGATGTTAAAAAAAGTTATTGGAAATACCTTCTAGTCAAGCATTTATCATTTCTTTGAATGGAGATGGTGAATTCAGGTTGTTTTTAGTGAGGTTATGAGGCTGTTTTTAGTTTCTTCTAGACTACATTGGATCATAAAATGAATCTTCAGTAGGTAATGTAGGAAGGTCATTAACTTTTACTGTTTTAACTGCTTAAGTAACCATGCAAATGGATATGAGTTATGAACACAGGGCTAATTAAGGAAAGTATTAATAAAGAACAAAGAAGTATCCCACTAAAAATGTAAAAGATAACTATATAATCTATTAATATGGTCTGGATGCTCTCAACACAAAATGCAAAGGTGCATGTTTAAGATAAAAAAAAAATAGTGCCAGCCATTGACTTGTCATTGTGTATATTGGCTGTCAACAGGCGCATCATTCCAATATTATAGTTAACCGCGTGATTGCTGTTGAATTGTGCTTTGAATAATGATTTGTAGGTATATATTTAAATGAAATTATTCATGGGACACTATACCTGCAAATCAATATTGGCAGCTCAGTAATTTAGATAAAAAATGTGGTTTGCTTTGCAACCTTACCTCATCTCAGGGTAATGATTGCTATTACTAATAAAAATGTTTAGCATTCATCATCTACTGGGCATATTAAATGGACCTAGTCTTCTCTACCTGCAAACTGCAATTTACAGTACAAATCCAGCAAGATGCAATGTAGCATTTTCATTCATGTGACATATTACAATTCTGGTGGCAGAAAAATGTATTACAGGAAGTCTAGAAATTCTGAAAAAAACTGCTTAACTTTTCAACTCTAATTTAGAGTTAAGCTTCAGAACTAGTCAACCCTTCTTACCCACCACCCTCAGTTATTATACAGAGAACACTTGTTACTCATGTTACTCACCCTGGAGCCACATTACCACACAACTAGGGCTAATTTTGTTAGCGACCAATTAACCAAATAGCATGGGTTTTTTTTTGCCATGTAATTGAACTAACCTCAGTGCTGAGACACAAGTGCTACTCACTGAGCCACTGTGCTATTCCTTATGCTTTTTTTTTTGCTGTTACTTCCAGCCCATGGACCTGATCCAGAATTGCACTTCCACCTATTTGTTTGGGTGGAAGCACAGTGGGAATGTGCAAATGAGGAGAGAACATATGCCTGTGTTCACATCTGTGCCCTCTGCGCTAGTGGAAAGGGCAGTTTCACTATATTTAAATTAGTAAGAGGACATTTTCGTTCCTGCAAGCTCAGCAGCAGTGCTTCCATCTAAAACACCAGCTCATATTAGATACATTAAGCTAAAACATCAACATATAACATTAATTGTTAGTATGGGAAAACTAACTATCGGTGGAAATAAAACAACACATTTCTTTACATACCTAGGCCCAGATCCAGAACAACGCTTGTGAGCGAGTTTACGCGTGGTGGAGACGTAAAATCGCCTTTTGGTAAGTACTGCGCATGCGCACCATAGAAAATACGCTCCGTAACGTAGCGTAATTGTGAACGTATGGGCCATTCACGTATGTGTCACGTAAATACTTACGTGTGGGCGTGCCAATTTTACGTGAGTCAAAAATACGTCTGAAATACGTTCAGTAGGCGGGGATTTGTATTTAAAGTGTACAGTATGGGCATGCTTAGCTGCGTAAATACGTGTTGCCCATACGTACGTGTGCGGATCACTGTGGTTACGTCGGCAAAAGTTAAGGTAGGGTTTGAAAAGCGTATCTTGACAAAATACGTACAATTAAGGGGTGTGTCTAGGGGAGTGTATAGAAGGTACGCACTCATAAATACGCTACGCGAGTAAACGTACGGCAAACGTAGTTCTGGATCTACCCCCTAGTGCATATTTTATGTGGAGGTATATATCGGTAGACAGTTCAATTTCTTTCTTTTTTTAACCCAGATTACTTTGTGTAAAAGCTTTTCTTGGTCTGGTACTACAATGGAGCATAGAAAGACTTAGGGATCTATAGTGGATTATTAAAAAATTCAGTTATATCAACTTATAATTTAAAGTGAGTTTATGTATTCAAATGACCCTGTATACCTGTATAATAAAACACATGCTACAAAGACTAGTATATTAGTATTTATTTGTATGAAATATTCTACCTTAGTAGGTTTGACAGACATTTCCAAAGATATTAAACTGGTTGAGTGTGGTTTGCCGCTGAGAATGACCAAAACCTCCTGCCCTGCCGCAGATAGCTAAGCGCTGGTCCCTTACCCTAACCCTCCATTCCTTGCAACCTAACACTAACCTTCTCCTTATTGGATCCATTCTCTACCCACAGTCTAACCCTAGGTCTCCCCTTCTCAGATCCATCCCCTTTCCCCAGCCTAGCTCTAAGACTACTCTGCTACACTACATCCCCTCCTCTGCACTAACTTGTCGGGTCCTGCAGTGGTCTGTGGCAAAAATTTCTAGTTGCTGACATTTTCAAAATAGCCACAGCCACCAATTAGCTGTCACACATCATCCAGATGGGCACACCTTAACAAAATAATGACACAGAGACATAAGATGCAATTAATAAGGGCTCATGGTTTATAAAATTTTGGGCCAAATTAGAATCGATGACTACATTAATTTGTATACAGGAGTGAATAGGTGGCCTAAATAGCAGATAGGTGGGTTCAGCCTGTTCCTGTCAACAAACCCCTATAGGTTAGCGCTTTTTTACCTTGGCGCCTTCTCGAAAATGGTCTTCCGGCAAGAACACTCAATCCTGTTTATAACTGTGCATCCCAGCACCTGGAAGATGGCAGATTCAAATAATGATTCAACCGCTAAGGTATGATGTTCTCACATCAATGCCAGTTTGCGTTTGTTGCCAAAGAGGCTCCCCCTTTTCCTCCATGCGCCAACATCTTCTTTTTGCCACCCAACATGCGACATCTGGAAAGAAAAAAAGTAAAAGCAAAGATTAAACATAACGGGCCATATTCATACCTAAGAAGCTTCTGCTTCTTAGGTGCGTATATTTAGGAAATTACATTTACTACATTTAGTAGTAGTAGGTCATTTACACAATCTACACAAGTAGATTGCCTCAGTGTGGTCTTTATAGACCGCACAGAGTTGTATAGTTAGCGGCAGTGTAATGCCGCCTTTTGGAGTGTTTAGATAGAAGTGGCAGGGGATTAGCCGGGGATTAGCAGGGGATTAGCCGAGGAGGCTAGGAGAGGAAAGGTCCGAGCGTAGTTTCCTTCTTAAGAAGGAAACTACGCAGGTGAGATAAGGTAGCCCTACGTCACTTGTAAGTGCCATAAGGTACCTTAAAACGCAGTTGCAGTTGCAGCCCCCGCATAGAATGAGGGATTTCCGAAATTCCTTTTTGGATGTCCCTATTTCGAATACCCCTCCATTTTAGAAATGTTTTTTCAGAATGAGTGAGTATGCCGAAACACTTCCATCACTGCAGACCCGCACCAAGGGAAAGGTGAGCAACCTCTCCAGGGTCAGGCTGTGGGGAAGGGGGGTTAGGGTCAAGATGCAGGGGAGGGAGGGTTAGGGTCAGGTTGCGGGAGATGGAGGGTTATGGTCAGGCTGCAGAGAAGGGACGGTTAGGGTCAGGCTGCGGAAGATGGTGGGTTAGTGAAGGTTAGGGTAATGGAAGGGGAGGGTTAGAATTAGGGGAAGGGTTGGGGTAGTTTTCAGGCTTACTTTTCTGAGCACCATGTTCGGTGCTCCTTGGATCGATTGCTATGCCTCATCAAGGCAGTTCGAAACTGGCTGGGAGAAAATGGCCCTATAAAAATAGGGCAGTTCTTTTCCAGGGACCCACACCCCTAAAAACAGGGGGTGGGTTAGGGGTCGGAGCGGTGATTTAGGTGCGGATCTGTCCGCAAATAACTCACTCTTATGTGTGAATAAGACCCAACATTCCCAAAACTCTAAGGGAGGGAGATTCTGCAATAAAGAGACTGCACTTCCTGTCCACTAACCTTTAAATAACCTTTTTTTAATCCACCCTGCACCTCTAACCCACCATCCCTTTACCTAACAATACTACTCAAACATCTAAACAGCATAACTATTAACCCTGTCCTTCTGATGTCTGGTGGAGCACCTGCCCGTCATTTAATATTTCCTTATTCTTCAGGATCAATACTAAGCACGTATAGAAAAAGTCAGTTATATGCATTAAACATTTAAATGCAATTAGATAGAAGGTTAATTCAAAAAGTATATGTTAAAGCTATGGTTTGCTTGTTTTTTATTACAATATACAGTGAGTGAAAATACTTCTCTTTAAATCTATTATGGTAAAATAATGAATTGGAAAAAAGCAGAAATCTGTTTATCTTTCAGAATTCTGTTTTCCTGTAACCATAAATATAAATGTTCAGGCTTTATGGGAAGTTATTAATCATGCATCAAATAGAGGCAGCCATTTCATTTTACCCTTCTTTGATTACCAAATAGCCAGCCAGACAACTGAACCTCCCTGGACAGGTTTATTGGCTATCAGTCTCTGCTGTTTTTCTTGACTGGTTGTAATGCTCAGCTGGGAGCATGTGTTCCAACATGCTTTCTGAAATATTAATACATAAAATTGTACTGAGGTTTCAGATAGTAGCAGATTTGTTGCTTTGTGGTTTTCTGATTAGAGGTGTATTGGTAATTCCGAGAAGCAAGTGGCGCCTAAATGGGTTAAGCCTAATAAGGTTTTGAAAGCTGATAGCATAATTTAAATGGGCTCAGAGTCACAAAGCTGGAGACCTGTCTGACCCTAGCAAATTACAGTGTTTGGTAATGTCCTTTTATAGACATATTCTAGTCAACCTATCGAAGCTATATTAAGTGAAGAATTGAATTGCGGTTCACAAAGATATGCCAGCTTGCTGGCTTAGTTTTGACAGTTGTTGTTCTCAAATTTAAAGACAGTCAGATCGGCTTATTTTTTCCCGGATTCTGGGGAATTTAATCTTCAGAAATCACTTTACTCTGCCATTAAAGAAACATAATTACCTTAAAAATATTAACATAAAAAATACACAATGTATCCCACGGGAAATGTAAATCAATTAGGAGATAGGAAGACAGGGAAAAAGCTTTAAGCTTTGAATTGAGTGACTATTGTAGAACTGTAAAGTGTCTGAGTGGAAATATTGAATCCCCTTCAAATCTGAATTATATTGTCACTGATTTTTTTTCAGAATATATTTAAAGACTTTTTAAATTGTTTATGTTATGCAATAAAAAAAAACAGAGTAAAAAAAAGGGCAGAAACTCAAATCGCTTTAATTCTATATGTTTTATAGCCTACCCATTATATGATATAAAATGGATTTTATTGATATTTGGAAAACAAATGATAGTACACCAGTACATAGTATGCCAGTTTTAACAAATGATTTCATAGAGGTAAATTGTATAGTAAGTGCTATTAGTGCTGCATGATTATTAGAATATAGGCCTTGATTCGGAATTAGGGTCTTAATTGGACTTACGTGGTCTACAATATACTTTTTTTTATATGCTAATGTAATAAAAAAAATCCAGTTTATATAATGCATACTGGTGAAGTATTTAACAGCCACTTTTAGAATGCTGACAGTTAATGTGCTGTCACTAAAATGCTGATAGGGTTAACTGATCTGCATTCTTCTATCTAACAAGGGGGTAGAGCCAGACCGAAGGCTTTACATGAGTGTGGGGGTCCGTAGTTACGCAGCCGTAGCGGGGAGTGCGCGCCCCCTGCTCTCCCCGCTCTCGGTAGTAAATCTGGACTTACGTTTCCAGATTCCTACCCTAACTTTTACGACTAAGTCTGCAGATCTAGTCACAGATGTTCCCTGACAGGGGACTTACGCAACTGACTTGCGTAATTCCCCTGTCTTACTTACTTTAGGATCCGGCCCAAGGCCTTTAACTCAGAACCTATCAGATAGACTATTAATTACTAATTCTAACCCTAATTATTAATATTGATCCTAATTACTAATGCTAACTTTAATAACTAATTATAACTCAAATTTCTAGTTTAGTAATTAGTTATTAATTACTTTGATAGCAGTGTTCACGAAAGAGGAGAGAGAGTGATGAACACAATGAGAGAGCGGAGCAGCTGACAGGATGAGAGAGAAAAAACATCAGCAGACACAGGATGGACAGAATGGATAGACAGCCAGGAACAGGAAAACGGACAGGTAAGAAAAGGAGCGTAGGAGAGAGTTAGCAGAAGCAGTGGGTTGTTTACTGTACCATTGTTGTAATTGCTATTGTCGCCACAGGAGAGCACAAATGCCACCTGGCTGGTGCCTCTGTGTGCAGAAACAAATGAATGCCCCAACACTTAAATCTATTAATTGGGGTCACAAAACTGCTTAAAAGAAAAAGAAAAAGAGGAGGCTGTAAAAAACACACAAGCAGTCTAACAACCAAGAAGACGGTGTCAAAAACAAAAAAGCTAGTCATGCTTTTCATGGTTCGATACAAAAAAGGAGGATTATGGGAATTGCTTGCTCAGAATTGTATGGCAATGAAGACAGCAAATGCCTATATAAAAACTAGATTGGCGCAAGTCTTTGAAATTATTAGCAGTTGCTGCAAGCCTGTAAGTTTATTGTGTGGTTTGGACTGGTTTTGTGCCATCTCCAAACATTTATTGTAACCCATATGTTATACATGGGTCTGGGAATGGCACCTACTATAAAATATGTGGGGTAAATAAGTGCAGCATCACATAAAGCCATTTTACAGGTATGGCGTAGCCCCGATGTCCCTCCCTGGTCCTTATTCCAAGACAGACTATTTTACGTTTTTAGAATGGACCGGTTAGAGGCTGCATTAGACAAAGAACGTCAAGCAGAGAAATTTTTCTCTACATGGGAAAGATATATAGACACATTAACACCCTCTATTAAACGTCAACTATATGATACTTTCCATTTTACCTCATGTTATCTTCTAAGAGAAGTAGAACTGTCCCATGGTGCTGACTGAGATATAACTATATTTCCTCATCTATACATGCTAGTCAAAGTGAAACTTTTATTTATAGTCCTATTATACTGACAATGGCCCAGATCCAGAACTACGCTTCTGTGCGAATTTACGCCTGGCGGACATGTAAAATTGCGATTTTGTATTTACTGCGCATGCGCACGACAGATGATATGCTACATAACGTAACTCTCAGCATATGGGCCATTCATGTATTATCTGCGTAAATTCGTACGTGTGGGCGTGCCAATTTTATGTGTTCCAAAAGTACGTTTAAAATACGCAATGTAGGCAGGGCTTTTCATTTAAAGTGTACAGTATGGGCGTGCTTAGCTGCATAAGACCGTGTTGACCATCCGTACGTGTGCGGACGATAGTGTTTAGATGGCAAAAGTTAAGGTAGGGTTTGAAAAGCGGAAGTCGATCATAGTACGTACATTCAAGGGGTGTGCCTAGGGGAGTGTATAGAAGGTATGCAGTGTAAATACGCTACGCAAGTAAACGGATTGCAAGCGGAGTTCTGGATCTACCCCAATACTTCTATTTCTCTTTATATTATCATTGCAAATATTTTCGAAATCTATGATTATTTGTCAAAATGCAATAATATGTATGGCACTGACTTGTTAATAAAAACAAATATGTGGGGTACATTGTGGGTCTGGAATGGCACATACTATAAAATATGTCGAGTACATTGTGGGTCTGGGACTGACAAATACTATAAAATATGTGGGGTACATTGTGGGTCTGGGACTGACAAATACTGGGAATGGCATACAATATTCTGTATATAGTGTGCCATTCCCAATATATAATATAAACAACATAAATGATAGTAGTGTAGTATGTGCCATAACCAGACCCCTAATATATACATGTACTTTACGTAGTGCACCATGTCCAAACCCCTAATATACACAACATGTATTAAAAGCATTTGAACCTCTCCATTCAAAATCCTGCATTTGCCACTGCCATACCATTATAATTATAGTTAATATTTTTTATTTTATTATAAATTGGTGTACTGGCTGCTGCCTTTCCATTCTGCATCTCTAAAAATATAAACATAAAAAGAAAATAGATGGTATATCCATTAGAAGCTTGATTTATTTTTAGTTGATAAAAAGTTTGAATGATTATATTGGCATTATTAAGTAATCTGAAATAATATTATCCATGAACAACAATTATTCTGTAATGTAATGACATGCATGAGGTATAGTACATACATTAGGATTTGTGTGGAACATAAGTGCAGTTAATTTAACAGTAATACTAATTATCCTGAGTAGATTTCATAGCTGACAGTGACCTTTGTGAGAAAGATAGACTTGACATTGGCAATTGAAAGTTTGCTAATGAAGACTACTGCACCCACCTCCATAGAATGCTTAATAGTGTCTTGTACATTACACACATTATTCTTGTAAAGTTACCAAGGAAATGTCAACAGTCCGCATCTTCTTAACTCACTACATTTCCCAGTATGGGAATGAAGGCAACTTTAAACAAAGTGCTTAATTAGACTTTAATGTCAAGCTTGTTTAAATTGTTAAATACTCTAAATCCAGAGGTAAGGTCAACCATTTCATTAGCCAGTAGCAACAGTATTTCAGTATTTCACTAATATTTAGTAAAATATGTCAAAATATAAACATATAACATCAACATTCACATTCAAATTGGATATTGCAAGCTGCCTACATAATTATCTTGAAATGTGACATATCTTGATACATAATTGCATTAAAAAAGTGCTAACAGGATTTTAAATTTAACAACATGGAGAAGCCAGAATATTGCACTGCAGGAACGCTCCAACACTTACTAAAGCTATTACTAGACATCGGATTATATGCACTATCAAAATGTCAAAATATGCATGCAAATATGCACTAAAAAAGGGTTAAATATGGACAAAATATGCACAATCAAAATACTATTTATTATTAGAATGAACGTTTATTTTCACAATATATGGGAAGCAGTACTCACATGTTGATCGATCTGGTATTTTTTTGATGAAGGTATTCGCT
>WWET01002338.1:153080-164163 GCA_011038615.1 Limnodynastes dumerilii
CTATGAAATGTTGAACAGAGCAACTTTAACAGTGTGTTCAAAATTGCAGGACTTTACAAGCCCTAAATTGTTGCCCCCTAGATGGATAACCAAACAATCTGGAAGCCTGTACTGTTTAACCACTGAATCAATTAGGGCAGGAAATATATCCCATCCTATCCCCCTAACACCCAGCCAGTCAATGTCCCACCCTGTCTCTAGCCAGTCAATTGGGCAGATCCAGAGCAACACTTGTTAGCAAATTTGATGCATGGCGGACACATAAAGTCGCGTTTTGGTAAGAACTGCGCATTCACACCATAGAAAATACGCTCCATAAAGTAGAGTAAATGTTAACGTATGGGCCATTTACGTATATTTGTAGCGTAAATCCGTACGTGTGGGCATGCCAATTTTACGTGTGTCAAAAATACGTCTGAAATACGCTATATAAGTGGAGGTTTGTATTTAAAGTGTACAGTATGGGCGTGTTAGCTGCAGAGCTGCCCTTCCCTCCTCTGTGTGGGAGGCTCTTGCTATTGCTGCTTTAAACAGTAATGGCTGTGTCCCATTCACTTCCTACACACTACTGTCTCCTCTGGGAATTTAGAAACCTATGGATATTGGTGTCTCAGGCCTGCAAGAGCTCTGATAGTCTTAAAAGCCTTCTGCTGACTGGAGCAAGGCAAACTTTGAGGACACAATTAGATGGTCATGCCAGAGTGCTAGCTGCATGTATAAAGTCCCGAACCACAACGTTAACCTGAACCAAATAATAAAGTATGTTACTTACCTAGACTTTGCTGATGCATTTTTTCATTTCTCTCCTCACTACTACAAATGCTCTTTTTACTTTCACTTTCTTTACTGGCAGACCGCAGCAGCGAGGGGAGGACGACTTCTGAAAACCCCCCAGAGTGACCTGGCCAATCAGCCACCCCGGATAAGGGGGAAAAAGGCAGGAGAAACGCCCATCGTCAAATTAACTAGCTCGCCCTGATTCCTAGATTTTAAAGTATGAAACACTGCTCCCCTTCCGGCAGTTTGTATAGAAGGAAAGACCTTATACCTTCCCCTAGATCAGGGGTAGGGAATCTTAAACACTCAAATAGCCTTTTGGACCCGTTTTCCCAACAAAACCCTTTTGACATCTAAAATGAAGATAAAGGGAGCTCTCTGTCTAAATCTCTCCCCTTCAGCTTCTGTCAGAATGATCTGATCAGAGGCTGCAGCGGGAGAGACCAAGATTGTGATCTCCCTGCATGGTGGATCGGCTCTCCAAAAACCATCAATGGATGACTCAGTCTCAATGTCGTCCCCTCTGTCCAGATTCCGCCCTAGGCGAATCGCCTATACTGCCTATTCCTAGGGCCAGCTCTGAAAGGGGGGGTTAGCGACATATACTGCATCAAAGTCAAACCAATGAGGGGAGGACAACTCCTGAAAACCCCCAGTGTGACCTGGCCAATCAGCCACCCCAGATAAGGGGGGAAAAGGCAGGAGAAACGCCCATCGTCAAATTAACTAGCTCGCCCTGATTCGAGTACTGCCTTACTTACTAACATTTCTAAACAGTTTACTATTTTTTTTATCTGTAAACAAGTAACAACTCTCCTTATCTAATTTTTTTTTTTTTTTTAAACTAAATATATTATAATGCAACTGTGTTATCCTTGATATGTGCTGCTAGGAACATCCATATATTTAGATGGTAACTGGTTCTGCTAAGAGGGGTCCCTGTGACAATGACTGCTGGACTAATGATAGCCAAATATACCACAGCCACTGAAGGTATAGCTAAACACCAAAGGGAACATACACAGGGACATGGCAGGCCACTTAAGGATTGAACAGCAACCTTTCTGTAACTAACATTCAGCCCCAATGCTCAGGATGAAATTTTATTTATTTAGCTAGTTAGTTAGGACCTGATTCACACTTAAGAACGTGATAAGTTCCTAAATATACGCAACTAAGAGCAATAAAACTCCCTCGGCACGCCCCCGGTTTTCAGGTTCTTATGTGACTTACAAGTGCCATAGGAACTGTAGGTTCGCATTTGAATGCGTAGGGCGTCTACTTAGGAACTTATCTGCATAACCGCACCTTCATTTGCTCATTTAAATGCCTCCCTTCCCCCAAATCTGCGTATCTGCCTAGGTACTTATTCATGGAACACCCATTCTTGCATATTTTACTAAGAACTTACAGATTTTAGGTTTGTAGTGTATATAGACAATAAACAGGAGCGCTTAATCACTAAAAAACCTCTTTATTATTGAAGCAAATAATTTATAAATGTAAAATACAAGCGCTCCCTGGACTAAAAAATGAAATAGGAAACTTTAGATAGATTCCTTAATATAGACTTATTGCTAAACTGTATTTGAAAATTGCAACAATAGCAGAACACTAGACACAATGGGCTCTATTTACGGACAGCGCATAAATCTGGGGAGTGATAGTGATCCAGGCTCGCTTATCATCGCAGCGAGCCTGGACACTTCACTCCCCAGATTTATAAAAACTTACCTTCATCGCGAACCACAACGTTAACCTGAACCAAATAATAAAGTATGTTACTTACCTAGACTTTGCTGATGCATTTTTTCATTTCTCTCCTCACTACTACAAATGCTCTTTTTACTTTCACTTTCTTTACTGGCAGACCGCAGCAGCGAGGGGAGGACGACTTCTGAAAACCCCCCAGAGTGACCTGGCCAATCAGCCACCCCGGATAAGGGGGAAAAAGGCAGGAGAAACGCCCATCGTCAAATTAACTAGCTCGCCCTGATTCCTAGATTTTAAAGTATGAAACACTGCTCCCCTTCCGGCAGTTTGTATAGAAGGAAAGACCTTATACCTTCCCCTAGATCAGGGGTAGGGAATCTTAAACACTCAAATAGCCTTTTGGACCCGTTTTCCCAACAAAACCCTTTTGACATCTAAAATGAAGATAACACTGCATATATCATTTTTTACCTTTATGCTATGTATAAAAAAAACTATAGTGTGTTGCATTTATGAAATCAATGAACCTGCTACAGAGAAAACAAAATTTTATTTCTGCATGCAACAAAAACATTTTGAACGCCGAAAAAAGACGCTAGATTGAAAGTTACTTTACCCCATTATGTGTCTCCAGCCCCCCTCAGTATCTTCCATCATGTGCCTTTAGCCCCCCTCAGTATTTTCCATTATGTACCTCCAGTCCCTCTCAGTATCTCCCATTATATTCCTTCAGCCCCCCCCCCCATTATGGGCTGTATGCAGAGCTCCGGCCGCATTGCAAATGTGGCCGGAGTTTTCCAATATGCTCCACTGCGCATGCGCAGTAATTCTGTAACGTAATCTACCTTACTTGTTGCAACGTAGATTGCGTATACGCGGTCTTGAATATGCAATGCGCTCGGTGCTCTAAATCCGGTCCTATATGTTCAAAACATTACTGCTGGTTTGTGAAAGGGTAAGAAATTCTATTGCTATGTAAATGCAAGATGTATAGTGGATTAAGCAATGCAGAAGGCAGGTCTCCCTGTAGGACTCTGAAACAGGCTGGTACCAATCAATGTAATGGAGGATACAGCTAGAAAGGGATGCTAATGAGAAACAGATTACAATAAGACCAGACCAGGCATAATAACACATCAGTGCTTTATTAATGGCCGTTGTATGCAGAGATTACACTAGCCTTTAACGCCTATTCTCACAACCCCACTGATTCCACGCACTCTTATTACAAATCAGTGAGACAGCTCCTGGAAAGTCTATTACTATCCCAGACTCAAACTAACCTTGATTATACCAACAGCAAATTCATCAGATGGGGGAATAAATCAGGGCGACTTCTCGCCAATACAGCGAAATCGCAAAAGAAAAAAACAAACCATTATCTCCATTCTAAACCAATCAACCAAACAATTGAGTACATCTATAAAAGATATACAAGCAGAATTCCATAATTATTACTCTACCCTGTATACGGCCAACCCAAACTTCCCAGAACGAAAGGCTGCTATTTTTAGTAAGTCGAATTTACCCAAACTCTCCGCTACACAAAGAGAAAATGTTAAATTCAGGTATTATTTATTACTTATTATTAATTAATAAAGCCATCTCTGCTCTCCACAACAACAAATCCCCAGGCCCTGATGGATATACGGCTGAATTTTTCCAAATTCTTCACAGCTTGCCCCCACCCTGACCTCACTATTCAATTCATTACATTCAGATCACCCACACTATCCCTTATTTAATCAAGCCCATACAATCCTTTTACTGAAACCTAACAAACCTGCAAACCCGGTAACATCCTATCGCCCTCTCACCCTATCCCCCAATCACTCTCCTAAATCAGGGTTTAATGTTTGGCTAAAATCATTGCAAATCAACTACAATCTCTCCTTCCCTCCCTCCTTACCACACACAAGTTGGGGTTTGTTCATGGCAGACACTCTGTCAAAGTGATCCAAACTGCATTGGCTGCAATAATTAGCTAAAACTCTAATAATATTTCTAGGTCTCCAGGGCTGCGTCTCAGCTTAGATGCTGAGAAAGCATTTGATCAGGTGTCATGGGCACATATGCAGGACATATTTGCATATAGGGACTTTGGTGAAAAATTTACACACTTCATTGAATTCATCTATACTAATCTCAGTACAAATATATTGATTAATGGGGTAATGACCAGGGGAACGGGGCAGGGGTGTCCTCTTTCACCTTATTGTTTAATTTGGTGTTAGACCCGCTATTGTGTCTATTGCAATCCACACCTGCCTTTAAGGGCATCAGCATTGGTAACCAAACTATAAAAATTACTGATTTTGCAGATGATCTCTTGCTCTACATATCTAAATACACATCTAAATTTCATATTGGAATTTGGACAAATCTCTGGCTTCACTATAGACCAATCTAAATCTGTGGCCCTCTGGTTGGGACCATCACACCACACTGAATGGGGAAGCCAATTTCAGATAGAGTGGGCTAAACAATCCTTGATCTACCTTGGCCTGCGTCTTCCCAAACATTCAACCTGTACACAGTTAATTCACCAAACTTTATCAAGGATGCTTGTGCCTACATGATCAAGTGGCAAAATCTACCCATCTCCTATTCAGGTCGTGCTAACCTGTTCTAATTTGTCATATTTTCAAAACTCTTGTATCCCCTACAAGTGCTGCCCATAGTGTTATCTTTGGGCGATGAATGTCTGCTTAGCGGGGCATTTCAGAACTTTATGTAAAAAGGCAAAGGCTCTAGAGTCGTACTCATTAAGCTTCAACAGCATCGCACTAATGGTGGCATTAATTTTCCAAATTTAAAGCTTTATAGCCAAGCTAGTAACATTAGATTCATACGTAAACATAAAATGGAGTGTTATGCCGAAACCTCGCTTGAGTGGACATTCATGCCTGATTTTTCTCTTACCTCCTTTCTTCACTGTGGTCGATTGAACCTTTCACAAGATATCCAGGATAAGCCATAGTTGATGTCAGTGTGGTCCACTTGGAAGCTCATTAATGTAAAGGCATTAATAGTCAATAATCCCTATTCCTACCCCTTCTGCGTAACCCAGCGTTTCAGAATGGAGACACCACATTTCCCTTTGACAGATGGGTATCCAAGAGATTAACTTGCATTCAGGACCTAACTTTTCCACATATACAATAAGTGCAAACAATCTCCCAAATACAGAAGGTCTATGAAATTCTATCCACACACTATTTGGCAATCCACCAGGCTCTACACTATGCTCAGACCATAACGCGCCAACTAAATGTAGAAGATTGGTGCAATGATTTGGAGAGGACATTAGTCAAACTGCCTTATGAAAAAGGTACAATATCACTCCATTATCATGTTCTTAGAGACATGCTGGACCATACCAAGATCCGCACTGGTGTTAGAGCAGATTCTTAAGACGATGGAATATTCTCACACAGTGCTAAAGGCCAAAACATACAGGGAAATGGTGTTAAATATGTTCCATAGATTATATCTCTCCCCTGACAAAAGACACAAGATAGTTCTTTCAGACACTAGTGGATGTGCAAAATGTGGGGGGTTGGGAGCTTCCTTATTGTCTTTGGGACTTTCCTCAGATACGTAAATTCTGGAAACAGGTACAGGTTTTTTTTTACCTCCTGTTTAATTAGTTCTCTGTTACTCCCCCAGATTGCACCGTGCTGGGATATTTAGACCCTACTCTGAAACTTATCAAACAAGCTAAATACATGGCTGGTATTATTTTGGCAGTGGCGCAGAAATGTATCCTTCAAAACTGGATTTAACCCAGAGCGCCCAATATCGAATTGTTTAAAGAAAAACTATTCTATCTGTTTCGCATTGAGTGGCTTGACGCCAAACTAACAAAAGAAAAAACTTTTTTAGAATCTTTTTTAGACTTTTTAGAATCTTTTTTAGAATCTGGGAAAACTACATTGCCACACTAAACAATTAATGTAAACAAATTACATGCATGTTTCTGCGACCACTGCCTTACTGAGAGCTAGAATCTTATTGGTTGCTATAGGCAACATCTCCACTTTTCCAAACCTGCAGCTTAGTAAATCTGGCCCCAAGAGGTATACAAAAACATGGTAAACAACGAACTAAAAAGAAGACAATGACAAATCAAGAGTACAATACAATTTGAATTCAACACAGAGACTGGAGCATAGATGAGACTAGGGAATGGGTG
This sequence comes from Limnodynastes dumerilii, assembly GCA_011038615.1. Classification (NCBI taxonomy): domain Eukaryota; kingdom Metazoa; phylum Chordata; class Amphibia; order Anura; family Limnodynastidae; genus Limnodynastes; species Limnodynastes dumerilii. The sequence continues at coordinate 159,766 of WWET01002338.1, forward strand.
CACACAAGGATGGACACTATGGGTTTCTCAGGCACTACTTCTTTTCAATGTATGTCCCAAAAATGACAATTAAATAAACTATGCATACCAAACATAGTTGCTTACATTAGCAACATAACACTAATTAAAAATATAGAGAGAAAAACCTTAGTAAATCACACAAAAAAGTGATTCAATTAATTTTTAAAAAGCTCAACATTTTTGTGTATAAACATTTACATGTAACATTGTGTGTTACAGTTCTGCAATCGCAGAGACCAAGTAACCAACACAGAGACCATGTAAATTAATAAAATTGTTTTCTCCTATGAAATTTATTTTAGATTCCTAATCATAATTAACTTCCTGGTACTTAAAATTAAGAGCAAATATATGTATACCTCCCAAGTGACCTACTTTACACAGAACGTCCCAATGTCCTGCAAAAGACAGAGCTTAACCTAAAGAGGGCATCCATATGACCAAACATGGGGCTGAATCCAGATGTAATAAAGATAGCCCACTTATTCATGCAAGGTGCATAAGTGGGCTATATGGACTGGAGGGTGCATGCACCCTCCAGATTTGATGTTGGTGTTTTACGAATGTAACACTAAGGTTACTACCATCATACCATCACCACTAGTAAGGTTACTACCATCATACTGAACTTAGTTCCGTACTATGGCATGTACGTGGGAAGGGCCTGTACTTCCCCTCCGAAAGGCTTTGACGGTGGCTGGTGGCTTATCCCATATTTGATCAAATATGTGTAACGAACATTTCTGTGTTTTATTTTACAGATAGAACAGTAGAGTTTGTTACTGGTTTATGGCAGTGTGCTGGGGCTTTTCTTTCCTTTTGTTTCTGTGACAAGCAGATTAACCCCCTGCCTTTCACGCACCTGTTTAACATATACCTATAAATTGATTGAGCAACTTCCATTCTGTTTTTATTCTCCCCCTCCGCCCACCAAGGTGGACAGGTGAAGCATGTAAATTGCTTTATGGCAGCGTAAGTCCCACTTGTTCGGAATGAGAGAGGAGAGTGACAGGAGGAGTTCACTCCCATCTCTCGTTTGGACGGACAGACTCCCGCACGCACAGAAAGCATGCAGGAGTTTGGATCCAGTACATGGTCATTTAGAAGTGGAGCCTAGGTGATTCAAGGATAGAGTCTTGGCAGACAGGGAAAAGACTTACAAATATCTAATCAACAGATGATGCGTGGCAGCATTAGTTTACATTAGATCCCTTATAATAGCTAGAATAATACTTGGCAATGAAAGTAAAATCAAAATAATAGTAATAGTAATATAGTATAATTTTATAGAAAAAATTGTCATAGTAGAATTAAATGCACCAAAATACAAAGATTACTAGTTTCAGATTATTGTGACTAAAGCTTTTACTGAAAAGCCCCATTTGAAAAGCATAAAGGAATAAAAGTTGAAAAAATGGAATACAACCAAACTAATATTGAATAATTCATGTTCATTATCCTGCCTTAAGAGGGAGACAAAGATCTTTAAACTGTTTAATTCAAAAAGTACAACTCCCTGGATGAGTTCGCCGACATTTGTATTTATTAATAGCAATAACCCTGCATTCTCTGTCTTGCTAGAATGATGACCTATACTTTCTATAATGTATGTATTCTATAGTTTATCTGTCCTCATGATAAAGTGCTCAAGCTACAGACGTGACAGAAACTACTCATTTGCCTCTTCATGAATATATGCATTACAGCCAGCCCACTTCCTAAAGATGTCATATTGTCTAGGCTACAGCTAATATCATGCTGAGGAGAAGGTAACTTTGTACAGTAAATACAATATTTAAATCACAATTTGTTCAAGAACAATTCATAATGGAATGGAACTTTATGGATTCCTTAGTTTCTGATTGATATTGGGTTTGAAGGATTCATTGATATTGGCTGCTAATATGGAAGGATTCTTCAAAATGCAAAACCAACCCACTAAATGCTTTGCCTTTTTTAAGTTTTGTTTTTGCCTTACATAGGATTTTATTTAATATGATTATCAATTTTGTTATATAAAACTGTTTATGTGTTTTTGCTGTTTCACCTGTGAGTACTGGTTCATCCTGGTGATACTACATTTCAGTGTATGATATGTTTAAATATGTATTCCCATAGTCAGTGTAATCAAGTAGGGTATTCCAAAAATACAAACAAAAGGTAGCATTGTTGCTGGTGCTGTCCAAGATTTTCAAAAAGAGCTGTAGAAATACTAAGTAATAAATAATAATCCACAAAGGTAAGTTTATCAATGGACAATCTGCTGCAGAGCATTGCTCATGCAGTTTAAGTAGAAATATTAAGTTTAAGTAGAAGTAGTAGCATAAAGCAACATACATGGGGGGCACCCAGTATGAATACTTTGAACAGCACCAGCATCAACTCTATTTTTGTTTGTATTTTTAGATTACCCTGTTTGATTACACAGACTCTTTGAGACAGATTTACTAAGCTGCAGGTTTGGAAAAGTGGAGATGTTGCCCATAGCAACCAATCAAATTCTAGTTGACATTCTCTAGCATGTAATATTTAAATAAAATCTAGAATCTGATTGGTTTCTATGGGCAACATCCCCACTTTTCCAGACCCACACCTTAGTAAATCCAGCCCTATGTCTGCAAATTTTCTGGATTGTGCTTGACTCTTATATTTCCATACATGATCTGCCACAATTGTGAACCAATCTGAAGTCTCACTTACATTTGTTATGTGCTCTTTCCCAAATGTTGGATGCATTTAGATATAAATACTTTAGAAATCCTGTGGAGAGATCCCAACGTTACCATCAAATCTGGGAAACATAAAGCATTTTTGTACAAAAAAAGTGGGCTAAAATTTTATTACAGAGGATTATGGAGATCATTCTTCACTATATTGTATATTATATATTATTCACTCCATGTAATTGCAGTATGTTTCTCCAAGATTGTGCTATCTACTAATTAGTCTAAGGGGTAAATACATTAAGTAGCTGCTTCTTAGGTACTTATTTTTTTTAAAGAATTTTAGTACTGAGCATGTGTGATACTTAAGGACAGACTTCAACTACATGTGGTCTTTAAAGACTGCATGTAGTGTGTTAGGAAAGAAGAGTTTTAGTGCAGCCTCATGACTTTTTTTAATAGGGTGGGTGGAGGACGTATTTAAATGAGCGTGAGGGGGCGAAGTGAAGGAACTTAAGGGTGTATTTTCCTTCTTAAGAAAGAAAATACGCACGGGAAGTTACGGAAGCCCTATGGCACTCCTAAGTATCTTAGGTTCTTAAAAAACAGAGAAATGCAGTGGGAGAGAATTTAAACTTAAAGCATTTTGATTTGTGAATCAGCCCCAAACAGTTTTGCAATAGCCAAGAAAGAATAGTGGACATTAAAGACTGTAGTTATTTTACTATACAGTACAATAATATAAAAATATTTGTTAATTGAAGAGCACGACCAATATTTTTGGTCATGAATGTTCATAATAATTGCTCTGGGTGTGCAACAAAATACCTTGACTGCCATTAAAACAATTGTGATATTGCAATAATTCCTTTTTATACTAAACTGAGGTATAAATTAATAGAAAAAGCTTAATCAAAAACACTGGTCATAATACAAAATAGGCTAGCTGTGGATACATTTGCAACTGTAATTAGAATTAGATTTATCACATATGTTATTTTAAAAGCAGAATTCTGCTTAATGTGTTAATAAAGAACTGCTTACTGCATTGTTAAGAACCATATAAACATTTCCATCACCCTGTCCTACTTCTGTTGTAGCAAGAACTATAATTGCATGACCTTCATAGGACATGCTAATATATGGAACTTGTAAGTCTGTGTATTGATCTATGACTCCTCTATCTGAATTTGAAATAATGTAATCACTTTTTTTCAAGAAACCCACTAGTATTCAGTATTATTTAACCTTTGGATGACAATATAAAGCCACTTGAGGAGAAATGGTAAAACTTTAAAAAGTACTAAAATTATTTACCTTTCTTTTAATATAAAATGTATGCATAAACATATAAACCCTCAACAGAATATTAAATATAAGATAAAGAACAATTCAAAGATTCCCTCACTGCTATCAGATTTGCATTCTTAAAACTGATTTTGTAGGTATATATTTTTGGAATTCCTTGTACTTTTTTAAATAACAATTATTTGGAAAGACGCAGAAAGGTCAGAACTAGAATAAGGAATTTCACAATGTTCACCTGTGCATAACAGCCACTCTGAGACAGCACCCCCTCTCAGTTGCCATCCCAGACACGCTTTAAAACACACTTCCAAGATAGAGGTTGCTTCAGATCAGTTTATAAGGTAATTTATACTGCAGGTGCTCAAAGCATGGGGAATTTGCACAAAAAAACAAAACATGGCCCGGC
>WWET01002338.1:199150-212948 GCA_011038615.1 Limnodynastes dumerilii
CCCGCCCACCTACACTAACCTGAACGTAGGGACGCTGGGGGACGTCCCCTCCAGCGTCCCTACGGCGCTGCTACGGACGCCTGATCCACGATCGGGCATTGCCATAGCGACGCCGGGCAACATCCATCCTAGCGATGGCGGGCGTAGGTCTGGATCAGGTCCTTAATTACAAGCTCCTTTTTAAGTCTGGATGCAGCCCTTACTTTCCATCAATATACAGCCCATGAAATGTTTGGAAGACCCCACAAAGCCTGTGGTAGATAATTACCAAAATATTTTTATAATTTTTTTTACATTTTCAAATAAACTGTTAATATTTTTTTGTCTGTAATTAAATAAAATATAATTACAGAAATGTTTTATCATCTTGTATCTATTAATGTATGTTTAACATTCTTCTTTATACATTGTACTTCTAATTTCTCTCTTGACTGCCATGTATACCAAATATCTGTATTTCTGAAATGTTTTCTAAACAAACGTGAACTACTACAAAGCTTAAACTATGTCTAAATGTGTAAAGAAATGCTTATCTGACTCGTTCATTCTCATCACTAGGTGATATCGGAACAGCAGGTCAGGTTTGTCTATTAAAATCATTATAGGTCCTACTGACAGATGTCACTGGTAGATAATGAGGCAAAGCAGATGACATCTTCATAGATGAAATGGAGACATGATTGCCACCTCACCTATTGGCCTTCCATGTCTCTGTACCTCCTCAGCACTCTTGCCATTGGACACTCTGCAATAATTGTTTGCAAAAAATAGCACAGAATATTGTAGCTTAATGATTTTCTTTTCCTTCCAAAAATCCTTTCAGTGCAGTCATTTATAACATGGGAAGAGTGAGAGCTGAAAAAAAAAATTGTTATTCCACTGCTATGCTGTTTACCATTATAGTCTCTGGGCCTATTCCTGTTATGTGGGTTTTCCAGAAATAATCATGCTTTTCCATTATGCTTATTTAAAGAAGGACACTTAACTATACTTTCCAGACCACAGAAGGTGATGAGTTGTCTTGCCTGGACCTGATAATTGATCATTAAGGACTGGATTCAGACCCCTGCACACTTTCTGTATGGGTGGGGCTCAGGCAGTACGCACAAGATAGGGAAGTGAACTGCCCCTGTCACTCCCCTCTCTCGTATGGTCTTATAAGCAGTCTGTACGACCACTGATCAGTGCATATCTCCAAAACCCAGCCAGGTTACTCACGTTTTCCCTCGGTCCGGCGATAGCAGTGGTGGAGTGGCGGCGGAGGGATAAAGGCGGCGGTGGAATTGCGAATGAGAATGGGTGAAGTATGCCGATCGGCATACTCACCCATTCTGAAAAAAAGGTATAAACTGGTAAGTATTCTAAATAGGGAAATTCGGAAATAAGAACATCTAACCGAGGACAAGAAGAGGGGACAGTAGCTCAACTCTACCTTAAAGCTCCCTTTCTGTATAATCTTAATACTCTTGACCCCTCCACACACACATGGCGTGTAGGGGAATCCAGACCATCCACCATGGCAATATGTTAATAGCAATTGGAAAACATCCCTTACATAAAACCCATACACTGCTATAAAGCATATATTGCAATGTCATTGATTTTAATTCCGATAACAAAAAGGAAAAAAAACTCAGAGAACAAGTGAATAATGGAGCTTTGTGTCATGAACATGGCTTGTCAGTTTTTAGATTCTAATTAGATTGTTAAATTGTCTTTCCCATGTGCATATCTGTGCACAGATTGCTTTGCTTGCACTTTATCACAAGCGCAATTTCTGTTTGATAAAACAATTTCATTCATCCATAGAGATTCATGTCCAACATCTTAGTTTGGTAAAAGTTTGAGGCCAAAACCTGTGGTGTACAGAAGTGTTACAAGATTTTTTGCTGGGTTGGGATATAATTTAATTTTGGTGCCCCTAATTTGTCAAATGTGCGTTCCCCTTTACAGAGTCCCATAAAAAGTAAAAGAAAATTAAATATTGATGACACACAGTAGTATCCCCTGGGCACATAATTATGCCACTCAGTAATAATTCAAGTTCTTAAGATTATGCCACAGTATGTCACATGATGTCACACAGTAAGATACACAGGTTAATGTGACACTGTAATGTCACCTAGTTCACAAAATTATGCCACACAGTTATGTTCTAAATTCACTTAATTATGCCACACAATAAAAAAAAACCTAAGTCATGTAATTATGTCACATAGTAGTAGTATCCCAGGTCAGATAATTATGCTACACCATAGTTGCCAACTCTCCCTGAATATCAGGGAGACTCCCTGAAGATTGGGTGATCTCCCTGACTCCCTGAAGTGTTTGGTAATCTCCCTGATTCTAATTTCATCCATTGAGGTCTATGGAAATGACCAATTTCATGGAGGCCAAGATGTAATGAAAGACTCATTGCAGTGTCACTTTTATCTTTTTTATAAAGATAGTAATGAAAGTATTCACTGACAATTTAATAATCTATAAATACTGACATTTTTATTGTAAATTAGTTTTCCTGGCAGTGCTAGATACACCTATGGGTGGAGCTATTCACAGGACACACCTCTTTGGCGCTACAAGACACACCCCTTTGGTGCAGCACCTTGATAGTGCTCTCACAATCTCCCTGATATTCATTTGAAAAAGTAGGCAACCATGTGCTACACAGTAAAAAAAAAAACCCAGGCCACATAATTATGCCACATAGTAATAGCCCCAAGTCAGATAATTATGCCACACAATAATATCTTTAGTCACATCATAATTTTTTATCCTAGTGTTCTGTGAAAAGAGCACTAAGATAGTGTGATAGTATAATACACATACTGTAATGCTCTGCAAACCAGCACCAAATAGATGCTGACCCCCCACTGCTGAAAGAAAGAAAAAAACAAGAAGTTAATAAAAAAAAACAAAAAACAAAAAAACAAAAAAAAAACCAAAACATTAAAAAAGGGGAGGGAGGGAAAAGCTGCAGAAAAGAGAGAAAGCACTTCCTGTAAACCTGCTATATACCCCGAGCCCCACCCCTTATCCCCCCAAAACCTACCCTAATTGGTTCCCAGACTACCCTACTAATTAACCCCTAAATGACTGGTGTGAGCTGCAAGCAGCCTGTTGTTTACATGCCTTCATATCTAGTTAGCTATATCCATATAGAGAATTATACATCAACACACACACACACACACACACACACGAGAGAGTATGTCTGTGTCGTGTATTATTTGATGTTCAGACAGTGAGTGCCGGACAGCTTTCAAACATTATATTGGTATTTCTCCAGTCTGTGCACCTCTGCATTTTACTTGCATTTGGAAGAGAAGCGCCATATATATTTATTTTCATTTTTTCCCTGTGAGCGCTGTACCCTCTTCATTCTTTTTACAATTCGGGAGGACGGATGTTCCTCTTGTGAGGGATAAGCACAGACCCCAAATACAGCAGCTGTTCGAAATTAGCATCCACAGAAAATCTTTTTAGTTTCTATAAGAGAAGTAGCCTATGGGGTACAATGGGCTGGATCCAGACTTAAGTAAGTGCTTGCAATTAATTACTCTTGGGCTAAACCATCTTGATTGCAGGTAAGTTATATTTCATCTGTTGCAAACAGTATTAGAGCTGAGATGTGATGTTTCCTGTCCCAAGTCTAAATAACAGTGTGATAATTAAGCTGGGCAGTATCTGTGTGCAGTAAGCAATTCAAGGATATATCCCTTCATACAAAGAATACAATTAACTTTACTCCCCCTGCAATCAACATGGTTCAGCCCAGGAGTAACTAATTTCAAGCACTTACTTAAATCTGGATCTAGCCCAATATTTTTTTTACAAATACCAATACTGTATGCAAAAGCTCTGAAAGCAGCTTCTTAATTAGAAAAGGGGTATAATCATTTAAATTCACTTTCCAAAATTCGATTATTAAAATCACTGTGCGCTTTTAGACTTATTACAGACTAATTCAAAAAAGTAAGGAGTTCTGTATAGAGATATATCTGTATATCCCTTGCTTTTGTATTGAATTACATATTCTTGTATTCTAGTTGATTGTAATGCCAAATTGTTAGAACGGTTATTCCTTCAATAGATAAGTTGACATTAGGAGCTGAGACATCATTCCCTTCTATCTACTTAAGTCTCACCAAATAGGAATTAGAATACACACATTTAATTTCTCACTCATTCATTTCCCCTCAACATACTAAATACACCTTCAACTTATTAGTGCATCTATATTAGACACCATATATTCTTTATTAAAAACATAAACAGTTGGGAGTCTATTTACTAAAAGTGTGTACTTATTTAATGTTCACAGAGCTAAGAGCCTTGTAGTGTTAAATGTCTGTTCGAATGTCATTAAACTTTGTCACTGTAGCAATTTCATGACCTGCATATATTTATTGGGCACTGTGGCAGACATTAGTGTTGTGATGTTCAAAATCAGGGTGCAATAGACAAGTACAAAAACCTAATAATGATGCAACTCTGCCCTACCTAGTCTGTGAATGCATGGTATTGTGCATGCAAATAAGTGACAACTGCTTCTTCTTATCAGGTTGTAATGTTGTTCATTACTGCTTTTTATATACCTTATGTCCACTTTCCAGCGATACCCGTATTTTGTTGCCTGCAGAATCTCTACGCTCCATTGTTTGATCCTCACTTAAAAATGCCTCATCAGAGGTGCAGTACCAGCCCTGGTATGTCCCTTTATAGATATAGCCTTGTTCTTCCAGAATCTTCCAGAAATGACATACAGCTTGTGCATGCCGAGGTTCTGTTGTACGCACAAAATCAGTAAAAGAGATAGCCATTGCATCAAACATGGTGCGAAATTGCTGAGAAATATTGTCACATAGCTTGGATGGGTCTAAGCCCAAAGCTACTGCAGCTTGCTGAACCTTGATACCATGCTCATCAGTACCTGTCAAATAAAATGCATATATACTTTTACATTTACAACTTAGGGGATGTATATATTGCTTTGAACAAGCGTAACAATATAGAAACGATATATCCAGGACTTATAAAACTATATGGATTTCATGTTGCCTTAATTTTGTTAGAAAGATGACAACATAAAATCAGTTTTTTAGGGGTTATTTGTTACATTCTAGTAGTCTTATAAAAATTTAGAACTGGATCCAGCATTTGAAAATAAAAGGAAAACAGGTGAAAAGTTACACAAGGACAAAACCATGATGAATTTCAGGCAATTTCATTTTATTCTCTGCATGCACTTTTGTTGTTTCTTACTGCACACAGACACTGCACAGCTTTACTTCTAAACTGTTTAGACTTGGGCTAAATAACATCACTACTCAGCTGTAATATTGGACCGGATCCAGAACTGTGTGCGACAGGGTACAAATGCGTACATTCAGTGCATTCATGAACATGGCTTCTCCGCATTAGAATGTATTAAAAACTATTCTAATTTATGCAATAAAATCCATTCCGATTGCAGGGCATGAAAACCAGCCATGTGTACAGTGTGCACGCATGGTGGAAAGACGAAGGTATTAAGTCATACAGTAAGTGCTTGGCTAAGCACTTATATATCATCCTCAATTACAATCAGGGGCCAGATTTACTAAGCTGCGGGTTTGGAAAATTGGAGATGTTGCCTATAGCAACCAATCAAATTCTAGCTCTCACTTTCCTATTACTTAATAGAGAATGTCAGCTAAAAGATAACAGTCTTATTTCTTCCTGGCTCCGCTACTGTCTTTCCCTTTTCTGCTAAAAATTGATCTAAACATATCAAGTGAATTTGATATGTCAAGTGAATTTGCCATTACAACCTTCCCTGGCAGTGAATTCCATATCTTGATTGCCCTTACTGTAAAGAACCCTTTCCTTTGCTGGTTGTGAAACTTCCTATCCTCTAATCTTAGTGGGTGACCCCATGTCCTGTGTACAGTCCTTGGTGTAAAAAGTTCCCATGAAAGTTCTCAGTATCGACCCATGATGTATTTGTATATAGTAATTATATCTTCTCTGACGCCTCTTTTCTAAAGTAAATATGCCTTAACTGACTAGCCTTTCCTCATAGTTCAATGACTCCATACCATTTATCAATTTTCAAAATGTCTTTTTCGGAGTGGTGCCCAAAACTGAACTCCGTATTTGAGATGAGGCCTTACCAATGATTTATATAGTGGCAATATTACACAGTCTTCCTTTACATCTATGCCCCTTTTTATGCTTACCCTCCCACATACAGTAACCACACATCCCCCCCACATACTATAATCACACATTATCCGCCACATACTATAACCACACATTACCCCCTCCCACATACTATAACCACTCATTACCCCTGCTCACATACTATAACCACACATTATCCCCCAAATACTATAACCACACATTATCCCTCACATACTATAACCACACATTATCATGCTATAGCAACACATACACAGTGCTTGGGTGCAGCAGTCCGGGCACTGTGTATGTGACAATACAGTGTCCAGGAATAATACTGTACTATTCTCGGACATTGTATGGTCTCCGGGAGAAAGGGGTGCTCTCCCGGGAGATCTCCCGGACATTCCGGGAGAGTCGGCAACCATGATTAATATTCCAATTTATTCTGCAAAGAGGCCAAGTGAAACTTGTGATATTGGTGTAGGAGGAACTGATTGTCCCTAACCAGCCAAATTTATCCTGATCAGGAAATAGATTTATATATTTTTCTTTACTGATGTTTATTTACAATGAACAGACTTTTTTTTGTTCTTTGTTTATATTATAACAATGTATTATTTGTTATTCACATAGAAAAAGAAACATGTAATTGGAAGATAATATAATCAAGAGAGACCTGATGAAACAGTATATAATAAAAGGAATCCTCATCACTCATCAGAGTATGCGTCAATTCCCTTAAGATCTTATTTAATGTTGTAAACAGATCTCCCTGCTTTAAACTTCATCACCTCTAGCTATTTTTAATCATCTCATTAGTTTTAAGGCACTGAGGGCATCATTTCATTTTAATTGTTTTGTTTGCAGGTGTGGTGCCTTAAGAACAAGCATAAGAAAGTCAGTGAAGAAGAATAATGAAATAGGAACATTGTATTACCTAAAACATTCAGGCATTAGTGCAATTAAATTAAATCAAATCATTTATTTCTTTCTTTCTATAAGTTGTATGGCTTTTATCCTGACCCAAAACAAAAAGGTTAGTCTACTGTATACATATTGTACATCCCATAAACAGAACATGTATTGAAATATATGGACACATGATTAGAAACCATTCATTTACTACTGAGTTGTTATTATTATTATTATTATTATTATTATTATTATTATTGTTAAAGTTGCATAGTAGGAGTGTTGAGAAGAACTGATAACATGTGACCCACTATTGCTTATGTTGTTGGGGTGATGTATTGCAGGTACAAAGGGCAAATTTGCCAGTGCCTGAAACATGACCCATTCCATTAGGTACAAATTGCTCTGCTCCTGAACTTCCAAATGTAAGTAAACACCATACATACCTATAGAAATAATTACACATACAACATTTTGGGCTTTAAAAGGGGGCATAGAGTTTATTAATTAGGATTAAGTGGACTTTTGCATTTGATAATGATCAGGTGGCACTGCTAGCAGGTAAAATATATGAACACCTGAGGATAGACACCCCCTGCTCTGGAAGGTTATGGCCAACATAAGAAAAATACCCCTTTCATACTGTGCACCACGGTTATACTGAGGAGACATGCTGGGACCCAAACATCAGCATGGTTTACAGCTTTGTTTCAAGAGGTGTGTCTTTCCTGCACCATACCTTAATGCCCTCAAACCAGTGCCAAATAGCTGCTGACACCACACCTACACCACCAATTTATGCCCTATCTGAAAACAACATGTTAATAAAGAGAAAGATGGAAAGCTGCAGAACAAGAGATAGAGAGCACTTCCTGTTAAACCTAATATACCCCCTAGCCTCCACCCCTTATTCCCCAACACCACCCCCCAGGCCTACCCTGATTGGTTCCAGACTCCCACTTCAGACTCCCTCATGCCTGATGTGAGTTGAAGGCAGCCTGGTATTTATCTTACTTCATAACCAACTGGCATTCTGTTTTCTTTTCTTTGGAAACCTCCTGTGTATGACAGAAAAATATTAATGTCACAGTGAGGCTGATACAAAGTTTCAGAATACACACAAAAACATGAGCAAAGGTACACCTTGACAATACCGTGTTGAACTAAGACGTTGTGTTCCAAGCTTTGCTTTAAATTACAGTTTAGAACTAAAGCTGTTCAGTATTTCTGTTCAATATGCAAAAGCTAATTATTTTCCTGCATAAATTGTTTGTCCATATGCAGATTTACTTCTGATTCTGAATCATGTATGTAATACAGACACACACACACATAGTGCTATATACTTGCAAGGTGCAATATATACTAATATTGTTGTATAAATATTTATATGGAAAGTTTTGAATATAACAATGAAACTACACAGTATATTTCATCGGTGACAGTATTGCATGAACTGTCAGTAGAGAAAACCCCTTTGGGAGAGAATGAATATAGAAGAGAAGCAACAACCAGGCAACCACAATCCCAGAGGATTAACACGGAGGTAAACACCTCCCCATAGTCTCTCCTCTCTGATTTCTTAGAACCGAGACTCCTCTAAAATGCATGGTATTTTCCACATCAATCACAGGGGGATAGAAAAAATGTTATGGATGACAGACAGCATGAGTCTAAAGATAAAGCTACAAAAGTTTTACTATTCTTTCTTATGTCCTTCGGGCATTAAACCTATACTAGTTTTTATATTTGATGAATTTACATGGCTTATAATATTAAACAAATTCTGACTTTCATGTCTGAATTCTATGTATTCAACCAGTGAAACCAACAATTTTAATTTAAATCCATGCATACAGTATCTGAATGAAACACATGTGGGAACCAGCATTCAGTGTTATGCTTCAAAATAATGTTTTAGCACAGAATTTTTTATTTTTATTTACAAAAGGGGCATTGCCATGGAAATCTGTTGTTTCCATGACAATGCTTTGATCTGTTTGCCGACCCATTCTTCTTAGGGCCTCATTTACAAAAATCGATTTGAGGCAAATCACCACAAATCGCGTGATTTGAGCCTCTGAAGTCACATCGTGGTATTCAGAAAGGCTCAAATCGTGTGATTTGAGTGTGTGAAAAAATCGCAATGGCAAACATCGCTGGACATCGCGATTCAGAAATCGTCCAGATGTTTGGCATTAAAAAAAATAAATAAAAAAAATAAATTGCTGTATTCACTAAAGATGATTTGAAGAAATTGCCTTTAGTGTGATTTTAAATCACCCAAAAAAAATTTGCAGCCCTAGAGCTGCGAGATCCGTCTGAGGTGCCGTTCCGGAGCATCAAAAACACATGTCAAGGGAGTTGATATGTGTTTTTGTGTGTCAAAAAATAAGTGCAGCATGGCTAAAATCCTTAGCCATGCTGTACTGATAGAACTACAAGGCTCAGAAATGATGAGCCTTGTAATAATATCAGCGGCAGCATGGCTAACGATTGCAGCCATGTGTGTGTGTGTGTAGTGTTAAAAAAAAATAACCGTTCACATTAAACACACATTAAATAATAAAAGACAGTATGCATGTAAACAAGTTATAAACCCTAACTAACATTGTCCCCTACTGTGTGCACTTACCTGCTGTGGTCATCTCTCCTAAGCCATGTGTAATGTGTGTATTGTATCATGTGTATTAAATAAAAATGTTTTTACACTCACAGTTTGAAGTCTTCTTTTTTCGTTGAAGAGGTCCGGATGGGAAGAAGTTCTGCAGCGTCCTGTCAGCAGCTGAATAAAGAAGAATCACCATTGGAGACTACAATGAAGATGAAGACTTCAATCAATTGAAGAAAAATCATCTCAGCTATAAGAAAAAACGAAAAAAGAAGACTTCAAACTGTGAGTGTAAAAACATTTTTATTTAATACACACGATACAATACACACATTACACGTAGGTTAAGAGAGATGACCACAGCAGGTAAGTGCACACAGTAGGGGACAATGTTAGTTAGGATTTATAACTTGTTTACATGCATACTGTCTTTTATTCTTTAATGTGTGTTTAATGTGAACGGTAATTTTTTTTTTACACTACACGCAGACACACCCACATGGCTGTAATCGTTAGCCATGCTGCCGCTGATATTATTACAAGGCTCATCATTTCTGAGCCTTGTAGTTCTATCAGTACATAATGGCTAAGGATTTCAGCCATGATGCACTTAGAATTTTTTTTACAGCCGCGATTTTTTAAAGGGCTAATCGTGGTGGCTTTCTATTGAAAACCACCGCGATTTAGCCCTTTAAAAATCACAGCAACTTGTGTGATTTGATTTAAATCGCGGTAAAATCGCATTTTTGTGAATACCGCTATTTAAACCAAAAAATTGCGGCAAAATCGCGGCGAGATAGAACGATTTTAAATCGCAGCATAAAATAGTTTTTTGTAAATGAGGCCCTTAGTGCGGGCCGGCTCTAAATTAAATTTATTAACCCCCGAGGCGGAGATAATCATTCCGCTCCAAAGGATAAAATAACACCATCTCAGGATGGCATTACTGCATTTATCCCAGAGATCTCCCCATATTTCCCCCTTTTACTCCCCCTAATAGCTGTTATTAGGGGGAGGAAAAGAGGGGCATGTATCGGGAGACCGCTGGGATAATCCAAAGTGTGTAATATTAAATAATTAAATTTTAAAAAAGTTCTTTGTTTTTTTTCATTTACATTTAAAAATAAATAAATACATTTAAAATACTAATTACTGTTAAGAAAAATTAAGAGGAAAGATAAACTTACCAGTCCGGGAGATACGTCCGAATCAGAGATATCAGAGTCCCGATATGAAGACAATGCGCATGCTCAGTGTTTTTTATACCGGGACTTGAAATTTTCAAAGTCCCGCGTTTGAGTCTCTGCGCATGCACAGGACTTCATTATGAAGTGACCTGCGATGAGCCCAGAGATCATTGCGGAACCTTGCATGGCTGGTATGTATTGGTAAATTTAATGAACGAAGCGGCCATGCCCCATGCAAACCAAAGCGAGCCTGGAAAAGCTTTGTTCATTAAAAAAATTAAGCAAATAGTAAATAGAGCCCTAAAGGTTTACTTATTCCCCTCTTCTGTGCGGATTTCCAGACCTCTGTGCGTACAAAACACGCACTGAGGTCTGAATCTGGACCAAACAATAATAATGGACCTAATTCAGATTTTCGACTGTCCCCTCTATTCTGTGCAATTTCCTCCAATTTTGCATCCAGTGCATGCACACACATCAGAATGAAGTCTGCGCCATCCAGACTTCTGACAAATGACACATATGACAGCATCTAACAGTGATCAGGTTGTGCCTACAAGGGGGCGGCACTTACAGTTTAGGCATGCTAATGGACACATATCAATCCAGACATCCATCATATGTTTGTACAAGTCGGAAAATGTAAGGCAAGGTATGGCTAAGGGAAGTCCATTGCTGTGAGGTGAATAGTTAGTGAATCGCTCCCACAAATATACTTATGCGGCAGACCTGCTATCACGGAGAGTGTCAGATAATAGCAGGTCCACAAACATTGAATTCAGGAATTTGTATCTAGTTTAATGAAAATAGGAAATGAAAGAAGTAAAAAAAAAACAGTTATATAAAGAAAAGAAAGCAGAAAACAAATCCTGGCTATTTTTTTTTTTTTTTGTATTACCACTAAACGTGCAAAAGGGGAGCGAGTACAAAAATTAGATGCAAAATGACTGATCCATCTGTGTTTACTTCTGTGTACTCTGTGGGAGAGCAAGGGAGTGTTTTATATATTTAGATAAGAAAGTGGGCAGTATAGTACAGCAGCAGCATTCATCTAATATCCCTTACCAGCAGGATTTATTCATTAAATGGTCCTATTCTTGCTTATAACACAGCCCTGTAAACTGTTTCATTTTATATTTTTAGCATTGAATTTCCACAACTTTTGTTCAGACATTTTGGACCTTCTTTTAAGTGCGGAGAAATAAAAAATGAGCTACTACAGTATGCATGCGTTGTAGCTCATTTACACAATCTACGCACCGTTTAGGTCCTACATTTTTTAAATTAGAAATATATTTAAGAGGACATTTTTTTTTTTTTACATATTGTGTTAAACATAAAGCTATGAAGCACTTATCTGTGCATGTAATCACAAAGGACCTGATACAGAGTTTTATCGCATCGGGGAGGATCAAGGACTGCGCCTTTTATCCGTTTTTCATGTGGAAGCGCAGCATAAATTTGCACTGCACATGCAAGGCACGGTAGCAAGCACAGAAAGACGGGGGCAATGCTGCCCATCTCTGCACATCTGTGTACTCTGCATTAGCCCAGCAGGGAGTTGTACAATATTTAAATTAGAAAGGGGGGCGGGTTGGCGCTGCTGCATGAACAAGTACAAGAATGGAGTCCCTGCACTTCCAGTTAAATTTCCCACCAGCTCAGAACTGGTGTAAGTGTAAAACAGAGGTGATTTATTTTTATCAATAAAAGGCCCTGTTTTTACTAACAAATCATCCCAACACGTGTTTAAATCAGTATCATTAAACTAAAGCATCATTTTATTTTTAAACACATTTTTTACAATAAAAATCAGTGTGTTCTAAAACATAAGTGATTCTTAAATTAAAAAAAAAAGTATCATATTTTGTGTTGGGCTTTGATTTAACAAGAATAGGGCCATTTAATGAATAATAAAAATCTCCTCCATCTATCACTTACACCAGTGTAAGTACAGGGAATCTGACTGTGCTCACAGCAGCACAAAACCACCCACTTTTTATTTCAATATAACGGTACACCCCATTCCATTCGGTCATGTTAATCCCAGCTGTTACAAAATATTTGTCAGTGTAATATGACCTTTGCTCCTAACTGTATTCATTTGTAAGTAGCCAGCTGAGATTTCTTAGGGTTTTTTTTTTAGCCACTAGATGGAGATACATTCCATTCAATTCTGAAAAAATAAAATTATGGATAGTGAGAAGATTCATTTACAGAATATTTCATTTAACAGAACACAATGACTTCCAATCCTGATTTCTGCACACTTATGTATATGCAAATATTTAACAGGCTAGGTTTTACATGCTATTCATGTGTAAACTGAGAAATTCTTGCATTTATTAAACTCCTCTGCTTTGTCACAGTATAATAATTTGTTATGTGCATTAGGTTAATATTTAAAAGTAGAGACACAATTTTAAGGAAAGATCTATAAAACATGGGAATTTGAGAACTTCAACAGCAACACGTAACAAACTTTCTTCTATAAATTGGTTAATCAACAAGATTTAGTGTATATTAGCAAGTGTATCTATCTTGGTAAGGCAAGAGCTACATCAATGATCTCTAGGCCTTATAGCACATCAAAGAAATTCATTGTGTCACATTAACAGCTTGCCATGTTTGTGTCTATATAGACAATTTATAATAGGAATGCATTTAATGCACTATGCTGTAGGGCTGATAAAGACCTGCGCAACACGCATTTTTTTTTTACTGAGCATGTGTGCAATGGGACCTAGCATAAAAAAGCGATGCAGATTGACTAATCTATCTCTTTTCACTACCATGTTAGTGGAACGGTGCACTGCACTTTATTAAAATGGAAAAGTAGGGGTTTAGTGCAGTAGCTTGTATAAGTCTCTCCACACCTCAAACCTCAGTATATATATATATATATATATATATATATATATAT
>WWET01002338.1:214753-224781 GCA_011038615.1 Limnodynastes dumerilii
ATATATATATATATCCTTTTGCATGTTCAAAATAGTGCTAATTTTTAGGAACTACATATATACAGTTATACAGGAATGCAGATAGACAATATGTGCGATATTGACAATAAGATATTGCTATAAACTTGTAAACTATTGAAATGAACAATAGCTAAATGTAAAACAAACAAAAAAAAATGCAAAACATCTCTCTCTTAAATATAAATAAATAAATCACAAGAAAGAAAACAACTAAACATTGAAGAACCATGCTGCCAATCTCAATGCACTGCAGCAATAGAGAAACATGATTTAGCTATTGAAAAGGGTTATGTCTTTATTTAAGTATAATAGCTACAATTCATTCAAGAAAAGCTTGCTGTGTTTTTTTTTTATATATAACAACAATTGAAAGTTGAACATTGTAAAGGCTAGGAACGGGAACTCATAACAACAATTTAGTGAAGTAACACAAATAAACTAATGGACAACACAATAATGAAGGAAAACCACAAATCCTTTAAAATATATCACAGATGTTTTACTATAAGAGAGTAAAGTCCCAAAATTCCCCCAACCCAAAAAAACTGCCAAATTTCAATTACCGTATCAGATGCTGGAATGTTGTCATGGTAACAGAAAAAGAGAATTTTCTAATACCTAAGACATATCTTGCTTAAGACAAAGTTCAAAACTTGAAATATTCATGACATTGTAACTTAGTACTGTTATATAGTAAAGCACAAATACTAATTTAAGTACAAGATTCTGACATATATTGGGGGTAAGTCACGATAGGTCTTAGGTTTATATGCCTTCTTCTTTAAGTTTATTGTTCTCTTTAGCATATAATCAATAATATATTTTATCGGTGCATAGAAAGGCAGTGGTGTATATTATTGTCAAGTTGACTATAAGGCCCCAAAAGAGGACTTTGAGTTCATCGTCATAATTCAATTAACATTCTCTTGTTACTCATTACTAGTTAAATTTTATGACCACCACATACATTTAATATGAAGGATTTGTCTTGCCACAAATATTTTGGGTCTGATCCACAGGTGACATATCTCTGAGCAGGGCCAGTGCTAGAGTGTTCGGCACCTGCCTGCAAAATATAAATTTGTACCATCACTGAGTCTGTGCTGTAGTGCAGACTGGGTGGCCGCTTTATCTGCCCTCCAGCAATAAGTACTGCAGCCTGCTGACATAGCACCATCTATGTAAATATCAGGCACTAGAGTCACTTTACAATCTCAGACACTAGAGCGACTCTAATGACTGATATTTACATATAAGAGAGCCCCCTCTTCTCATTGGCGAGGATGGTTGCTCTGACAACTGTCATTTTTCACATATGAGAAGAGGGAAAGGCTCCTCCTCACATTTATTCACCCATATTGTTGTGCTGCCTCTCCAGCCTGGTGCCCACCTGCAGCGCTTCACCCAGCTAAGCGCATTGTGCTGGCCCTGTGTCTGTGGGTGTATATCTTGGCATGGCTTCACACTGAGCATGCTCAGAAACCATGTCTACATGTTGGCTGTGGCCACTTCTGTACTGGCGAGTGCCTCATGGGAGGGAAGGAATAGAGAAGGAGATCAGTGTTCAGTAAGGGTGTGCTCATGCACAGACGTTATAATGCTAGCTTATGAGAAAGCATTTGCACCAGGCACAGGTCATGTCAGAGGGCTGACACTCCACAGGCCATTTCGGACCATTATGTTAGCATTTTATTGTTTAAATGCAATACAAAAGTTATAGAATTGCTATAAATATAAAACAATTATTGTAGTTATTAATAAGAAAAAAAGAAAGTAAACAGGATATGGCCACATAGCTGCATTAAGCTTGGCTTCTCTGTGCCCATATTCTATGTGCCATATGTGTATAGGGCTACCATTTCATGTGCCTTTGGATGAGTACACATATTGCAACATGATACAGGAGGTGCATGCACGCTAAGATTTACTGATATATATATGTGGTTAGCAGGTTAACCCCCTGCCTTTCATGCACCTGTTTAACATTTACTTAATAAATTGATTGAGCAGCTTCCATTCTGGTTTTATTCTGTTTGTGGGCATGTCTGGGATCAGTTGCTGACAGGGAGAGCTGATCCACAGCAGCCATTTTGGAGACCTTAAGGGGTGTCTTCTAGGTAAGTTGGCTCTCAATTTATAAACATATATATGGGACCCAATACTGGGACTCTCATTGTTAGAGTTAGGACCACCATATACAGAAAGGCCTTGACGGTGGCTGGTGGCTTATCTCATATTTGTACAAATATGCGTAACGAACATTTCTGTGTTTTATTTTACAGATAGAACAGTATACTTTATCTGGATTTTCCCTATTCTCATGAAATTACTGGGTCTATGTATTTCTAATACTTCTCTGTGTACCCCTTGAATATATAAGTTTTAATTTGCTATTTAATTTTCAGAACATTCACTAGTTCCAGGTCCCACCTCTTCTTCTTGCAAATCACTATTAACTCTGGATAAGATCCAGTCTATTTGTTCCTGATTACATAGAGGTCATTTATCGGAATGCATGAGACAATGATAAATCCACCACAGTAAAAATGTCCTTCCCCCCCCATATCTCTCCTATAGTTTCCAGTATGACCAAAACATATTCTCACACAGTGTATACAATCCTTATACCTGAGGTATAAACATTCCCATTCATGTACCACAAATAATATTCTAATTAGACCCTGGCTGGTGGTAGAGATTTCTATTCTAATTAAGTAATTTCTAGGTGTCTCTGACATCCTGTTATGTCACCACCAACTAGAAAGTGTGAGAAAGGTCTGAAACCACTGCTCCCACCTTATGAAACCTGCAAAGATAGAAAATGCTGAAATATTCAATAATGTAATAAAGACACAAATATTAATACCAAAATAATACCAATATTATTACATAATAAAAACAACTAATTTGTACATCCACAATGAGATCTTTGTCAACAATTAATGATTTGAAACCAACAAAAATGAAATATTTACCTGCAAATTGTGCTTTAATAATCAAAGAAAGTTGGACACAGAGCTACCCATCCGCATGTGTTCACCTCTGTGTGCTCTGTGCTAGTAACATGTGATGTTCCACTATATGTAAATGAGAAAGTGGCAGATTATTGCTGCTGTGAGCACAGTAACAGCCCGGATTCCCTGCATTTCCTTCTAAACTTTTACACCAGTTCAGAGCTGGTGTGACTATAATATAGAATGTATTTTTCTTCATTAAATGTCCTGTTATCAGTGTAAACACAGCCTTACACGTGTTACATATAATTACAGGCTACATTTAAGCATCAGTTTATTTGTAAAACACTCTTCTGATGATACAATACACAATAGTGATATTTTCAGCCTGTATAGCATCATACTGCTGCACATTGTACTCAGGCATTTTTTTCATAGAATTCTTCAATTTTTACAGGTTTAATTTGATTTTATAGCAACAAAAGAAAAATATGTGAAAGAAGAAAACCTATATAGGTTACTGCATTACACCTCACAGCCTCTGACTATACACAAAAATGTAATAGGATATATATATATAATAAAACCAGAATGGAGGTCCTAAATCCTATATAATTAGTAATAATAAATCACAGTTCAATATATATAGGATTTAGGACTTTTACACCTGATTGTACCCAACAAAGGCATCAAAATGCACCTGACCATTCAGTGCATCAAGGACAGGATCAAGGATCAGTGAAGATTCTCTAAGCCCATGTTGGTGGCTGTTTGTGTTTCTTATCTTAGCTTTCCTCTCACCCACCCTCCCATTCTGCATGTCCAGACAAAACCAATAAAGCACTGATAACTATAAGGTGTCCCCAAGGTCTTCCTTTGGACAGGCTTTTCTTTAATAGTCCTGTTCACACAGATATTCTTATGATCTTAAGCAAAAATAAATAAATAAATGTAATAATAATAAAAAAGCACAAGAGCCATAATGTTTTACTATAATGTTTGAAGAGGTTGATGTGATGGGCTTTCTTCCACTGATTCTGCTGGGAGTTTAGCTTTACATCTAAAATGGGTTTAAGTGTCAAGTCTGAAAATTCTTCTTTCTAAGCAATTTGCTGGAATATCTGGATCAATACATGGTAATAGGGATCCTCTCTGTTGCATTCATTGCTGTGGTGGTAGCTATGCAGACCTGTGTAATATACACTGATGATCTTTACTATTGTCAATTCTGGAACATGATCCCCATATATGGGGAGCCATATATGTTAGCCATATATTTTAGTGTCAAAATATTGGCCCCTGTCTGCTGTTCCAGAAATAACATTATGAACCTTTAATAACTCTTTGCATCTCATGATTCTTTTGTAATCATGCAAATCCAGACTCAATTTTAAAATTGTAGCATTCAGTTAAAAGAACCAAAGGCCACATAGGGCTGCAGGGACAAAAAACCAGACATCAGAAGGACAGGGTTAACAGTTATTTTGTTTAGATGTTTGAGTAGTATTGTTATGTATAGGGATAGTGGGTTAGAGGGTGGGGAGCGGACTAAAAAGAGGTTACTTAAAGGCTAGTGGATAGGAAGTGCAGTCTCTCCCTCCCTCTCTCCCTTAGAGTTTTAATATGTTTACGTTTGAATTTTATCCTTTCCTGATGGTTCATGGTTGGGTTGCGCGGTAGCAGTGGGGGTCAACAAAAAGGGGGTGTTGGAGAATGAGGGAACTTGGGGGGGAAAGGGGGGAATAGGTCTGGCAACAAACACAACCCTGGATTCATGCGAGGACATCATACATAGTGGTTAGGTCTTTAGGATCTGCCGCCTTCCAGGTGCTGGGATGTGTGGTTATAAATAAGTTTGATTGTTGCTAGGGGTATATTTACAAAGCACAAATTGTCCCCCTGATTTCAATTAAAAACGTCACGCCGCGATTTTACGGCGATTTAAAGCGTGAATTCACCGAATTCACTTAGCTGCGAGTTTTTAGCAATTTTTTTAAACACCCGCCAGTTGCATCGATTTTGCAAGTGTTTAAAAAAAAAAAATAAACAAGTGCAGCAAGCTTGAAAGCCTTAGCCATGTTGTGCTGATAGAACTACAAGGCTAAGCATTGCTTAGCCTTGTAGTAATATCAGCATCAGCATGGTAAGACTTCTAACCATGCTGCACTGTGTGGTGTGTGTAACAAATAAAAACAGTCTGCAAAAAGCATACAGTTATACATTACTATAAGTGTCTATGTGAAATAAACATTTTCCCTGACCAATATTTCCCCCTAATGTGTGCACTTGACACGCAGACAGGCTCCTTCTTCTTCTTCCGTGACGCTCCTACTGACCATTCGGACGCTAGGGGGCAGCATTTTATGATAATGATGATGTCAGAAACACTATAGCCCCTAGTGTAACTGATGCCATCTTTAATATAAAATGTTGCCCCCTAGCGATCAAATAGTCAGTAGGAGTGTCACGGAAGAAGAAGAAAGAGTCTGTCTGCGTGTCAAGTACCAAAGAGGCTGAGGAGCGGAACAGAACACCGGGGATGACACTTCAATCAACCGGAGGACAGTCTACAAGCAACTTGAGAAGATTCTACTCATCAAGCAAGTCTTCCCAAGAATGATGACAGCAAACGGTGAGTGACAAAAACTTTTATAATTTTATTATACCACACAGTACATTGCAATACATTTAGTATAGGACACGGTGGCCACCGGAGGCAAGTGCACACATTAGGGGGAAATATTAGTCAGGGAAAATGTTTATTTCACATAGACACTTATAGTAATGTATAACTGTATGCTTTCTGCAGACTGTTTTTTTTTTTTACACGCACCACACACAGCGCAGCATGGTTAGAAGTGTTACCATGCTGACACTGATATTATTACAAGGCTAAGCAATGCTTAGCCTTGTAGTTCTATCAGCACAGCATGGCTAAGGCTTTCAAGCATGCTGCGGTCGGATTTGACACACAGAAAAACAAATGTCAATAGATTGACATGTGTTTCTCTTGCTCGCATGATGAATTTTCACTAAATTGCCTCTAGCCAAGGGCGAATTGCTAAACGGAAATTTAATGGCGATTTTACTGTGAGTTTGTCAAAGCGACCTTTGTAAATACAGTGAGTTGTATGTGTAACATTGAAAAAATCTCAATAGTGATTTTATGGTCTGCGATTTTCCAGAGGCCTCAACTCAAGTGAGTTTAGCTTTAGTGAATATGGAGATTTGATATTTACAGCAAATTAACATGATTTGAGGCAATTTTTTTTAAATTTGCATTTTGTAAATATATCCCTTAGTGTTCTTTCTGGAAGAGAAAGGTCAAAAGAAAAAGTTCACCTTTGGGGGTTGGTTGAGGGGGACATGCTGAACTCCCCTATCTGCTATTTGGGACACCTATTCACTCCTGGATGACAAATTCATATAGTCATCAATTCTAATTTGGCCCCAATTTAATAAACTATGTGTCCCTTTTAATCGCAGCAAATGTCTTTGTGTCATTATTTTGTTTAGGTGTGCTTGGCTGGATGATGTGTGAGTGGACGCTGTACCGTTTGCCATTTGCCGTTTAAAAGACACACTATAAAATGGTGACTTGTCTGACTTTTGGAATATAAATGGCGAGACTTGTTTAATACAGCTTAATATGAATCAAAATAATTTATTACATAACGTTTTTGAATTTGAGGTGAAATTCTGAATTTAGTTTGATACTTTTTCTTTAACACTGCTCGAGATATTGGTGTCGTTATGCAGTATGGACCGGATCCACGCATGGAAAAGGCGCGGGGTCTTAAAGTCCGCACGGAAGAGGGGAGTGAACTCCTCCTGTCACTCCTCTCTGTCATGCGGACTTTATGGTAGATATAATACCATAAGCCAGCTTTTACAATGATAGGTGGATGTATGACCGATATTTCACAATTATCCGGAAGAGCTCTTTCATAATTTGTAGTTTATGGTCAGGAATATCCAGTTTGTGCACATCTGAACTGTGAATAAAGCAAGTAGGAAAAGTACATATTTGAAATGAAACAGTTATTTTGATCTCCACAGGAAAGGAACCAGATTGAGGTATATGACCAGGACTTCTTGAGTATACAGATAGCGATCTAGAAGGGTTAGACCATGCAGAGGAGAGGGATGAGATAAAGGAGAGCAAAAAGAAAAAAATAGATTAATATTGGGCAATGTAACCAACTATGCAATCTATTGATATACATAAATATCTAGCCTTGACGGTGGCTGGTGGCTTATCTCATATTTGTACAAATATGCGTAACGAACATTTCTGTGTTTTATTTTACAGATAGAACAGTATAGTTTGTTACTGGTTTATGGCAGTGTGCTGGGGCAATTTTTCCCTTTGTTTCTGTGGCTAGCAGGTTAACCCCCTGCCTTTCATGCACCTGTTTAACATTTACTTAATAAATTGATTGAGCAGCTTCCATTCTGGTTACATAAATATCTATAATCATGTTCTATATTGTTTGTAATTGTCATGTTGTTTGTTCTCCTTCTTAAATATTCTTATAGGAAAGGACATGCTTAAAATGAAATAGGAAAATGCCTGTGTTTGGTAATAAACACATGTACTAGCATCATATTGCCAGGATGAGTCTGGATGCAGAGTTTTGTCCTTGTACTAATATCGATGGTGGGATGGGACAGGACAGAAAATGTAATATGGGACAGGGGAGGTATGCAACTAGTACAGTAGCCCACACATACTATTCAGACTTCTGCATCTCTATTTAATGTGGAAACAATGCAGAATATATAAGGTAGGGGTCTGTGGCTGTAATGAATAATTTGTGATAATTTGCAATGAAATTTTCACCCGTCTGTAGAAAATCGTTTTTTGTGGCCACATGCCAAATTTAATTAAAAAAAATGACAAAACTGAAATAGGTCAAAGTGGAAAATGTTGCCATTTTCCCTACTTTCTTTTCAGCAAAGTCGTATTTTGTTGTCAGAGATTGAAAGACAGAGCTCAGTGTACAGGGCATCTAAACACTAGCGTTTTTTTGTTAGGAGAATAATGTTCCTGGGCAGTGCCTTTGGGGTGGAGGGGGGTAATATTTGTGAGAAAATGACAGTTTCTATACTTTTAGGAAAACATGCCCCAGTATAAGGATAGGAAATTTCATAGTGCTGCACGTGTCAACTGACAGCCATGGGTGGGCTTCAAATGAGAAGAACAAGATGGCCGACTTCTCTCACACAGATTATTTGTTTTGTCAGGGAAATCAGCCATATTTCCTCCCCCTGGTAGGCTGGGGGATGTTTTGAAGTAAAGAGGGACGCACAGTGTAAATATTAGGTTTGTTATTACTCTAATAATAAAGGTTTATCATCTTCTTAAGCTGTAGCATGTTGAATGCCCCACCCCTTTGATGTCACATGATTAATTCATTGTACTGAGTGTAGGGGGGATTTTAATGCCATGTAAAGTAATAAGGCACAGAATTATTTGTAAATTTGTGAGAGAACTTAAATAAATATATAAAATGTTGGGCAATTATAAAAAAAACTATTATTGTTATTTATATTTATTTGTTAAGTATCGTTTTGGCTATCCCGTTTTCCTTTTATCATTCTCAATGATGGAATGATAAAAATAAAAAGGCAATAGGCGCAGAATGTTTAACTGTTTATTATTTGCAACATTGTAGCTCTCATCTTTGTTTTTTAACTACTGCAGGGGTTTCTCCATGTCAATATGTAGAGATTTCCTCTGATTGGTCAATCTGACCATATAATCATCTCCACGAAGTCCTCCTGCAGACATTTCTCTCTTGACAAAGCAGATGAAATGCACATTGGGCAGAACAATTCCCATGTGCATCGGGACCTTACACACCGCCACTAGACCTCTGTGGAGCCCTTATCCGAGGAAGTGTAGGGCTATGTACATACCCAGAAGGAGGGAAGCAAGACCGTGTGGTCTTTAGTATTTTATATTAGGGACAGCTTCCCTCCACCAAGATGAGGGTGCTCTGGTCTATGGATTACCACTAATTACCAGCCTGTGTTACAAAGGACTTCTTATCAATGCGAGGAGAGTAGGGGACCTGATACACAAAATACTGATTAACGATTATATTATGACTAATAATCTACAAGTGTATAATTACCTGATTCTACCCATAAGAATGCTATTATATGCTAAGCTGTTTAGTAGGGTGATTAAATAACTGTGGGTCCAAATCCTCATCAAATAACATTAATGGAAATATGTGCTGGTGAATTTATAATAGCTGCTGCTGTAAAATATTTGTTTAATTTTGCTGTTTTTAAAATAACAAGAATTTTTTTTTATATGCTACAATAAAGAATATATATGTTTAAAAAAATTGTTATGAGACTACAATAATTGAATTGGTGTGCACAATAAGATGGTTTTAAACATTAGGGTCTTTTGCTTTGTGTGTAAGACCCTATTTATTTCTCTTTGAACATTTGATATTAATGACCATAATGTAACACCCGGAGTGTGGTTTAGTGTTTAAACAAAGTGTAACCCCATTACATGTGGCTGTCTCTATTTCTAAAACAACCATTTCTGGCTGGAGAGTGATAACTAGCCATAGGATTATATGCATTTGCATGTTTGCATATGCAAATGCATAAAACGCTATTTTTATAGCGTTATTGCATATTTTAGTACTTTTTCATTGACAGTGCTTATTTCAGTAGTTAAATGTGTTAGGCGTGTTGTATTACGCGGGAACCGTGGCGGGCCGCAGCCGGTGACGTGCGCCTCACAGGCGCAGCGCACGCGCACTGAACCCGATCTGCTGGCTCGCACTAGGCAAAAGCGTTGGCGGGATGCGGCGCATTTCAATTGTTTGTCATTCAATTGCTCGCTGTGTTTGTTAACCTACGAAAATCTTATTTTTGTTGAAATAATGCCGCCAGTGAAAAAAATACAAAGACTTTCAATGAAATCTTGGATAAAAAATTACCTAGGCCAATTTATGACTGATGGCACTGTGATTTTCTGCAAGGTTTGTGACAAGCGAATACCTTCATCAAAAAAATACCAGA
>WWET01002338.1:233852-248298 GCA_011038615.1 Limnodynastes dumerilii
GGGATGTTTTTCAGCGGCAGGAACTGGGAGACTAGTCAGGATAGAGGGAAAGATGAATGCAGCAATGTACAGAGACATCCTGGATAAAAATCTGCTCCAGAGCACTCTTGACCTCAGACTGGGGTGACGGTTCATCTTTCAGCAGGTCAACAACCCTAAGCACACAGAAAAGATATCAAAGGAGTGGCTTTAGGACAACTCTGTGAATGTCCTTGAGTGGCCCAGGCAGAGGCCAGACTTGAATCCGATTGAACATCTCTGGAGAGATCTGAAAATGGCTGTGCACCAACGCTTCCCATCCAACCTGATGGAGCTTGAGAGGTGCTGCAAAGAGAAATGGGCGAAACTTCCCAAAGATAGGTGTGCCAAGCTTGTGGCTGTAATTGCTGCCAAAGGTGCATCAACAAAGTATTGAGCAAAGGCTGTGAATACTTATGTACATGTGAGTTCGTGGTTTTTTGATTTTTAATAAATTAGCAAAAATCTCCCAAAAAGTTTTTCACGTTGTCATTATGAGGATTGTGTGTAGAATTTTGAGGAAAAAAATTATTTTATTCCATTTTGGAATAAGGCTGTAACAGAACAAAATGTGGAAAAAGTGAAGTGCTGCGAATACTTTCCAGATGCGCTGTACAATAAAGACTACATTTCAGTAACTGTCATACAATACCGAGTGCACCATAGTAACTGACATAAAATATGGACTGGATCCTAATGACCCCCATACACTACAGTCTGAATCACAGTGATCACTATACAAAACAAACAGCATGCCAGTCACTGCTATATGTTAAAGACTGCATTCTAGTTGCTATACAATAAAGACTGCATGTGTGCTTTCTTATAATGAATTGTGAAAAAAGTCCAGATTATTAGATTTTCTCCATAAAGGGGCTTAAGGTTTCCTAACAGATCTGTGTCTTCCCTTCCCTTCCTTCCTTCCTTCCTTCCTTCCTTCCTTCCTTGGAATAAGAATATCGAAGTAATAAACAAAGGGACTCTTCATGATGCACTAACGCTTGTTGAATACAAAATACATCATTACATTTAAGAACAACGGCGCAGATCCTGGGCTACGTCCAACAAGGAAATTACGCATGGCGATTGTGTAATTCCCTTGTCAAGAAGGTTGTGCGCATACGCAAAACCCACTTATGCTGGTGTAGTGCCCAGCGTACGTAACATACATTACGTATGGCAGCTGTTACATAAAAGGGGATGTTCCCCCTATTACGTTTGCCGTATCTCCGCCATATAGGCGGATATAGGCATTTAAATTAGGGCTCGTGCGGGGGGAAGCCCCATTACAACAATTCATAAATGTTAAGGTAGAATTCTGGACACATAAGTATTCAGATTTTACTACCTTTAGCGGAGAGTGCACAGGGTGTACACTTCCCGCTACGGTGCCATCCGTAGTTACCTCGGGTGTCCGTAAGGCGCATGTAGGTCTGGATCCGGCCCAATGTACCAACATATTCATTTAAAAGCATAAAACATTACATATATTCAGGCAAACAATACTGCCTGTCATTCAGGTTTAGCTGACTACGTTCTGATGCAGAAGAATAGGTACTGCACATGTACGCGCTTTTTCTTAAATCTGGGTCCAGTCCTTTGTGCTGAAAAACATATTTATATTCAGTTAAATTATATGATATATAAAATCTTGCACATATTTTGAGGCTTTTGTATTTCTGTTTAGTAAAACCAGTATTGAATTGACCTAAAAAAAATTTTTTGACAATAAAAGTATTTTATTTATTTATAAACTTCATTGGGTGCAACAATAGGAACATAGGGGAAAGCGGTGCCAAAATAAAATTATATTTTGTATCCCAACTAAAAATATTCTAGTGTTTCTTTAACACATATAGAGTCGTATACCTAAGAGTGAGTTAGGTGCGGACAGATGCACACCTAACTCACCCATTCTGCCCCTAACCTGCCCCTCATTTTTGTTTTCTTTATGGCAATTACAAGTACCATGGGGCTACATTATCTTACTGTGTGTAGATTCCTTCTTAAGAAGGAAACTACGCACGGACATTGTCTTTCCCCAACCCCACCCCTCTCACTTCTACCTAAACCAGGCATAGGCAAACCTGCGGCTCTCCAGGTGTTGTGGAACTACTAGTCCCAGCATGCTTTGTTAGGTATCAGCTATGTTTTTGCAGTTAAAGCCTGCTGGGAGTTGTAGTTTCGCAACACCTGGAGAGCCGCAGGTTGCCTATACCTGACCTAAACACTCCCCGAAGCGGCTTGAGGCCACCTCTTTCTATCTAAACTACTCCGTGCGGTCTTTAAAGACAACACGGAGACAATCTACGTACCTAACTAGTATGTAGATTATGTAAATGACTTACTATGCATGCGTAGTAGGTCATTTCGCAAAACTCCACACCTAAGAAACAGGTGTGAATACGGCCCATAATGTTCACAATTTAAAATTGCTGCCCCACCATCTAACATGGTCTTACTAAAGTAAACATTTTTCACCAGCATCTGTGTGTACTGTCTCCAATTCTGGATCAGTTCCAATTGTTGTTAATATGTGCACATTCATTGCGAGGTTAAATATTTATAAGTGCAAGGTCTGCACTGATAATAATTATTATAAGTTATACCTGCTAAGAAATGGATTTCCTTAAGCGTATATATAAATGTTATTTTGGAAAACTGGTTTACATTTGCTCATTATCATTTTACAATAAATCAGAAAACTTGTTACGTTTGGTTGTAGTGTAAGTGTAGCGCAAATAAACACGAGTCTCATTTATGATGTCTGCATTCATTTATGTCAATATATTAAAAATGAGTTATGCCCTCTTAAGTCACATTCTTCTAACCCAATCAAAATGAAATTATTAAGTGTCTTAAAACTGAAGGCTGCCACCAGCATAATGGGTTAACTTGTAGTAGTTAAAAAGCGTTACAGTGATCAGTTTTTATTAAAGATTGAATTTTTTATTTCTTTCAGGGGAGTGCACACCCCCTGTCACTCCCCTCTGTCGTGCGGGCTTTCTGGAAGCTTACGCTGCTATAAGCCTGCCTTAACTGCGACGGGCGGATCAGCGGTCTGTGCGACCACTAATCCGCTACAGTGTGGGAGCCCCCTCCCACACTGTACACTTTACATGCTCCCCCCTGCCCGCTTTAGCGGGCGGAAGGGAAGCACAGCCCATTTGCGCCCTCCAGTTCAGTCGGGTGATTTACGCACCTTGCGTGCGTAAATCACCTGACAATATTAAATCTGGATCCGGTTCTAAATTATTAAGTGTCTTAAAACTGAAGGCTGCCACCAGAATAATGGGTTAACTTGTAGTAGTTAAAAAGCGTTACAGTGATCAGTTTTTATTAAAGATTGAATTTTTAATTTCTTTCTGATTCTGTAATAATTGCTAACTGCAACTGTCAGCAGCAGGCATAGGAACTATACATTTACTACAAGCAAAAAAACATTTATTTTTACCATTGATAAGAAAGTAAAATTGACTGTTTATAATTAGTTGCCCTCTAAACATATCTAATACTATTCCTTAAATATATACATTAGGTCATGTTATTAGCACTGTTGTTGGCCTATGTGTTAAGCTAAACATTTTTAACAGTTATCTTTAAAAGTTTTACCTCCCCGATCAGATTCAGGAAACTTCTGTGTACACTACAGACAATTTACAAGTGGATATGTTTGAAAGAGCTTCCAGAAAACTGCAATGATATACATACCCACAAAGAAAACAGAAACAGGGACGATTGTTCTGAAGAATGGGACACAACAAATGTCCCATGTGTTGATGTGTGCAGTCCCTGGCGACAACCACCTTCAATTACTCTTACCATAAATAAAAACACAGACACTGAATATTTGGGAACTAACTACATTTTATTAACTATCTAAATAATTGAATCATTCAATGATACAAGCGGATCTAACTTATTTTAAATAAAATTTTGATGGGGGCCAAAGAAAACAAGTAGTAACAATGAACACATAACAATTGTCAATTTTAACAATAACAGTGAATGCCTAAGCCAACAATAAATGAAACCAACCAAGAACCAGGTGCACTCCTCCGGCTTGTGGCACTTCATTTAAGTGTAAAGCGAAACCACCCACATAGATGTGTCTGCAGCCTCGGGTAACACCACCTCAAACGATCAGGTCAAATATAGTTCCCTTCTGTGACTTCTTAACAGACCCATAATATCAAATGATAAAAACCTGCTATCTGCCATCACAAAGGGCTCCATTTACTAAAATTGTGCCCACGAACGGCAATTCCCAAACAAAGGCTCGCTGCACCTCGCAGAGAGCCTTGCATCTTCGTTGGTAAGATTTACAAATACTTACCCCTCCGGAGAGGTCTGCGGGACTTTCGCCTACATCGTTCGGCGGTGCTCGGAGCCAAAGTGCCCACACATGCGCAGTAGCTGCCTTTTGGGACTTTTAAAAATTTTAAATCCCAAAAGGCAAAGAACACTGCGCATGCGTGGGACTCCGAGCCAGATGCAACGCCGGGACGGGTACGTTTTAACTTTCTTTTGCCTATATAAAATTTTTTTTATTATTATTTATTTAATGAAAAAAAACAAGAATTGTAAATATTTTTTTCATTATTTTTTTCTTAGGATCCCCACTTTAGTTTTGTATTCCTGTGGTCTCCCGATATATACCCCCCTTTAACTCCCTCTAATAACAGCTTACAGCAACCAATGTAAAGATTGCCAAAGTAGATCAGCTCTAGAAGAGTGTTTTGCAATGAAAATCAGACTAGGGGCCTCATTTACTAAGTGGTGATATAAATAGATATATCCCTGCATGCAAAGAATACAATTAACGACTCCTCCTGCAATCAACACTTACTTCAAGCACTTACTTAAGTCTGGATCCAGCCTAATGTTTTTAAAATAGTAATTTTGAATCTAACAACTTTTTCTTTTTTTAAAATGACAGTTTGCGGTTCCCTCATAGTGCTGCTAGGTAGTTATTTTCTTTGGGGACCTGCTATCGGCACAATGCCTTATAAATGCTAGGGATATGATGGCGCTCTTTCATGTAAACCAATTCTTTCCCACAACACACTTTATGAATTTTTATACTATGATACATGTGGGAATTACACATACCTATATGCTGCTGCTTGTCTCATCTCCTCCTCCATCTCCAGGATGTGACTCACAAGCTGAATGTGACATCAAACGTGACATGGCTGACGTGTTGGTAATGCAGGGAACTCAGGATCCTGGGGCCTGATCCAGCGCTACGAAAATTCGCACGACGGGCGAATGCGAACGTACGCTCGTCGTATCAACCTACACGCCCCTAGCACTCCCATAGTAAAGTCCCTGCTTACGGCGGCTATACCCTACACTGGGTACGACCGTCGGCCGTACGAAAATTCGCAGAAGATACGCTGAGAAAATACGCTTAGCACGCCCATACTGTACAATTTAAATGGCTATCCCCGCCTCCCTGTAGTAAAACGGGCGCCCAGCCGACCATCGTAAAAAAAATACGCCCAGCGAGCGAAAAATACGCTAACGATACGCCCGCTATTCGCTCATGACGCTCGGGCGACCGGAAGCTGTCATACTGGGCATGCGCATTGCGAATTTTTAGCCGAAAATTCACATACGCTCGTCGTACGGTCGCTTGCGAGCGTTGCTCTGGATCAGGCCCCTGGCCTCTTTCACTGCAGCTTCTGATGCAACAGTCAGATGATCACATCAGAAGCTGCAGGGGAGAGAAACAGAACCTGCATTGCGGATCAGTCATCTCCGTTGCTGATACGTTTTTAGGTTTTTTTTTTTACCCCCACAAGCAGAATGAGGTTTTCTTATCCAAGTAGGAGGGTTATATTCTACATCATCTGGTTATGAGATTTGACAAAACACACTTATATCTTCCAGATGGTGTCTGTTTGTCCGATAACTCTAATTGTAGGTGAGATTCTGGAAACTGTGAGGATGTTTTGAAGTGTTTGATGGTGGCGGAAGCGGTTATAGGGACCAGTCTGTGATGGAAAGAAGGTTTGATTATTGTGGTAAAGCTGGTGCAGGTGGTGGTGAGCCAAGATGGCATAATTGTTAATGTAGTGAGCCGCATTAGTAGCGTTACTTTAATGGGTGCAGGGTGCGCAGTGATAAATAAAATCAGCTGAGTTCGTTTGAGGTGCAAATAAATATTGGCGCTACAATGAATCAAAAATAGAAAACATTTAGTAATATAACAATATCAAGAACATGCACATAAAACATGTAAGATTCAATTTAAATATCAATAAAACAGAAAGTTAAATATACCCAACCAATATAAATGTCATGGTGACCACCAATTGATATTAAATTTCTATTTGCTAATTGGCAATTAGTACAATCTTGAATGTAAATTGCTTTGATTGGAACAAAAAGTCATAAATATGTAAAGCCTGTTGGTCCAAAAGCGCTTATGTGTATCAATAAATGATTGGCTAGATCTCCAGCTGACATATAAAAATGAAGGATCATGTATATACACCGCAACTGATGTTGTAGGGAAAGTCTTCCTATATATTACAGTCAAAGGTCATAGAGCACCTGGGATGGATACTAGCAATATAAAATGCTGTTGATACAATGTCCAAACAATAGTTGTATTGGTCTACATTGCAAGATACAATGTTACAGTATTCCGTGTAACAGAATATGATATTCATAGATCACTAATTGCTATTCCACTGATATAAGGCACAAAAGGTCAGTCAAAGGAAGTGTTTGCACAATACCAGACCTGATAGCCAACCTGTTACCTTCACAGTTGTCAAGAGGTAGGAAAAACAGTTGGGTTTTGCAGGGGGGGTCAAGTTAATTGTATTCTTTGCATGCAGGGATATATCTTTGAATTGCTTACTGCACACAGATAGTGACCAGCTTTACTTTTACTCTTTCATTTAGACTAAATAACAGAGTAAATGTAAAGCTGGTCAGTATCTACGTGCAGTGGCGGCGGTACTGGGATCTCTCTGCCGACGCTGCTATGAGGTAAATAAAGTATGGATGGATTTACAGGGTGGGGGGAGATGTGGGGAGGGAATTAATAGAGGGAGTTTTTTTTTTTATTCTGCTCCTCATTTTATTCTGCTCCTCATCATCGGAGCATGTGCAGTAGCGTCACAACATGTGGACGCTACTGCACATGCGCATAACGTTGAGGAGCAAAATGGATTTTATATAGATAGATATCCTGACCTTGGGCCTGATCCAGAGCTACGCCCGCAAGCGATCGTACGCCGGTCGGGAGCGTAAAAACGGGGAAAAAAACGTACTGCGCATACGTAAATCGTATTTTTTACGATCGGAACATACGCTGAAGTGATCATACGCTGCAACTACAAAAAGGTTGTATCAGTGGGAGTAACCACATATGCTAATGAGTCCAAAGGGCGTGTTTATGTACGCTCGGTCACGCTAACAGTACGATCATGTAATCGTACATGTGTTAGTAAAACAAGCGTACCTAGAGTAGGTTCCCGTGACACAACATATGACGGCATGTCAGTATTTTAATGGGACACACGGCGTGAATACTAATATCCCTTCCAACGGCGTACGCACATGTGTTTTTAGTTGATTTTATGTATTAAAAACTAAAAGGTAATTAAATCACATCCAATACACCTGATTTCAGTTAACAAATGTTACTTCCTTTCCTTTATAAGTAGTAAAAAATTTCAATGGTTTGCTGCTGTGTAGCTTTTGTATTTGTGAAAGAGAGGTGTCTTTTTATGATTCGAAAATATTGTTTGATTTACTTTTTGATTTTACACACCAGTCATTGAATGACCTGATTCTCAAACAAAACAATCAGTTATTTTTTTGCATTTAATTTATAGAAATAATAATACATAAAATTAGTGGTTTTCTAATAAAAAAAACCCTGATTACTTTTCATGTTTCATATGTAATATATATTAATATTTATGTAAGGTCTGGTCACTAGTATTCTCTCTGTATAGTACAGCGGTCACTGTTTATAGTGTATTAGGATTACTGTTGTGCTGTCTTTATTGTGAGTTAGGATCACTGTTGTGCTGTCTTTAGTGTCTATTATGGTCACTCGGTTACTGTCACTGTTGTGCTGTCTTTGTGTATTAGGATTTTGATGTGCTCTCTGTATTGTATATTACAATAATAGGTGTGTATTTGTATTGTGCATTACGGTCAGGAATGTGCTCTTAGAGTCGTGTATTATAGTCACAGATGGGTTTTGTCCAGTGTGTTAGATTAGCAGCGGCTGCCATGGAGAGGGCACATTGGTCGCTTTTTGACTGTTTTTGCAAGTCTCTATAGAAGAGTAACTTATACAGATCCGACATTACATTTCTACTATAGGGACTTGCAATGTATGGGGAAGGGGGGGCTGAAGTGTAGTGCAGAAGGCAGAAGGCCTATTTTCTTGATTGTTCAAATGCATCACGTATTTATTTACTTTACCTTACTTTGGCTCCCATCAATGTAGCACAATCCGCGTTGGTTCCCAAATTAATATTCCTAAATAAATAAACAATTACATTTTAACAAATTATGTTTTGCTCAACAGATAAGTCTCAGTGCTTTTATTGGGTTTGTATTATTTGGGGTGAGAGATGTGACTGGGGAATATCCATCACACATGGGAAGATGTTTGCCTTTTCTCTAGTGTTCCCTGTTGTTTTCTCATATATTTCCCAAATGTAACTCTTACAGCCTTTGACATTGCCAGCAAATGTTTTTGCCTATTTTGAATGCCACCAAACTGCTTATATTGCTCTCTCTACTTTCTAACGAGAACGTATTTGTTTGTTTAGTTTTTTATTTCAAATCGTTGTTGTAATATGCTGTTGACATTGACTAATTTAAAATTAATTACAGCAAATTAAGGCAATGCACTGTGCAGTGTTACCTGGAGAAATATTTGAAATCACAACCTTTTCTTTTAGTTTATTAAATAGATATTAGCTGCAAGCCTTGGAAGCTTTTCAGATATACTCTTTTTTTCTGGGTTAAAAGACTTAAATATTAATGTCTTTTAACTAAAAATGTAGCAAAATATATCCAGCTATTATTACATATTTTAGATTGTGTATTTGATAAAGATAGCCTGCTTATGCACAAGGTACGTAAGTGGGTTATGCGCCCTCCAGATGTTACGTTAGTGTTATGCACTTCCGTACGATGGCAATTATGTGGGAAGGGGCTGTGTTTCCCCTCTGCCCACCAAGGTGAGTTGGAGGAAGCAGGTAAATTGTACAGTGTTGAGGGTTTCCCACAATTACGAGCAGGTCAGCGATCGGACAGCTAATCCGCAAGTGGGACTTAAGATTGCCTTATGGCTGAGTAAGTCACACTTGTTCCGAACGAGAGAGGAGAGTGACAAGGGGAGTTCACTTCCCTTTCTCGTTCGGACAGACAGACTTCTACACATACGGAAACGTGCAGGAGTCTGGATCTGGTCCATTGGACCGTATCCTCACCTAAAAAGTAGACGTTTCTTACGTGTGGATCCTTAGGAAATGACCTACTGCGTAAATGACCTACTAGTAGGTCATTTACCCAATCTACGTACCAGTTAGGTATATAGATTGCCACTGTGCGCTATTTAAAGATTGCACAGAGTATCTTATGTAGAAAGGGGAGGCGTGATGCCGCCTCGGGGAGTGTTAAGATAGAAGTGGGAGGGGAAGGGCTTTAGATTAGCTGGGGAGACGGGGAGAGGCAATGTCCGTGTGGACATTGCACAGATAGATAAGGTAAGAAAGGGCCACAAGGTACCTAAAAACGGGAGTTGGGATAGGGGCTGGACGGGTGAGTTGGGTGCGAATCGGTTTAACTCACCCAGATCTGTGAACACGATCCATTGTTCTTAAATATTGCTTTCCTTACTAACAACTTTGTCACATTGAAAAAGTGGAAATTAGTATTCTCATACCTAGTATGGGGCTCTCTTAAAAAGGTTACAGATAAGTATACCTCAAAATAATTAGTTGTGTTTTGAATATGGGTAATGACTAAACAGAAATGTACTTTTCTATTTTGTATGTTTTCTCAATTCAAATTGTTGCTTTTAATGTTTTCCTGTCATTTTCATCTATGCAAGTTTTATCCACCATAGAATATTTCCATGCTGAGCTGTGAGCTTAGATTGTTAGAAGCTATTTATTAATGTAAACAGCTTGTAACTGCATGCTACCAAATGTTCTGTGTTACATTGTTATCACTTTACATAAAAAGACAGACATTTTAATATTATTTACATAAAGTGGCTGAGTACTCTCCAGACTATGAGCACTTGCTGGGCTGAAACACACTGATACTTTTACGTCCCGTTCGTTTCAACGTGCAACAAAACGATCTTTTAAAATATTAACACTTATACATAAAACAGACATCTTCAGAATTACAATGTAACACAATTCTTTGCAAACTATATTTTGGAAGCTGAATTGTCTGTCTATCAAGAGCTTTTCTTTAAAAAAAAAACAAACAAACAAACAAAAACACAGATAATGATTGTTTTATTGGTTGACATTTCTTTCCTAGCATTTAACAAATATGTTCAGTAACAGATAAATGTATTAAAATTATAAGGAGTTCATACAATGAATAACACTTTACTTTGATTTGCTTTCTCTATTTGTGCCAGCATCAAGAGGATTCAGTTTTGTGCATGCAAATCGTCATGTGTGCTGTAGATGCATTTGAGAAAATAGTTCCGGATTCAGACTCCCGCACGTTTTGGAGGGAAGCACAACCCCTTCCCATGTAAATACCATCATACGAAACTAAGTTCCGTATCATGGTAGAAACGTTAGTGTTATGTTTGTAACACTAACGTAGTATCTGGAGGGCGCATGCGTGTGTAAGTGGGCTATCGGCTGAAGTTCTGGGTCCAGCCCATAGTGTGATCAAAATGCAATGTTGTCCTTTGGATTGAATCCAATTATGGCACATAGCTTACAGGTACACAGCAGCAAACACACTGTGAAAAATGTAATAAATAGTGGGAACATTTCAGTTATAATATGAACGCACAAAAACTATGAGAAATAATCTTTCTTACTATATGTAATTAACACATGCACAATACAGTAATGCAGCATGTATGCAATCTATGTAACGAAACGCTATGTAGATAGCATAAAATATTTACTATGCGTGCGCATTAGCACAGCACTTAGAACTAGGCATGAACCTTACAAAAAACGTAGTTGTGAATCCAGTCCATTGTGGTTACGTTAAACAGAAAAAAAACCATGCAAAAATGCAAAATGTGTGAAAGCACAAGAGCCCGTCCTACGCTGTCCCCTAGCAGTGGCACCCCTAGACATGTGCCTCATATGCATAATGAGAAACACACCACTGATAACACACAATATCATTTTCTATTAAAAGAGACATAGCTTTCACTAATTTTTCTGATCAAAAGAAAAAACCTTCGGCAAGGGAAAATTCGTTGTTAAAAATGGCACTTTAATTTATACTGTTATATAGTTCTTTTATATTTAAGCAATTTTCACATGCTGTTGTAAAAGCAGTTTTAAATATTTATTTTTATTACAGATCTTTCCTTTATTATATTATAAAAATATTAAAAATTTCTAAATCTCTTCAAGAAGTTCTAGTTCATCAAGAACAGAATACAAACAGAGTCCTCTGTCCAAGTTTCACAGTATGTCAGGTACAATGCTGCTAATGATTTTTAATGGCAAAAGAAGAGGCAAATATGCAGCTATAATGTTTGGAGAGAGCCCGCTGGAAGCAGGAATTAAGAAGCTAATTAACTTCTTTGCGACAGATAAGAGTGCACTAGCGTTTCTATTTCTAACGCATCAGGCCTAGTATCAGCTGCCTATGGTCCTGGGCTTGGAGAGGGCATTGCAGAGGTGCTCAGGGCCCATGACATCAGTTGCTACTGTGGAACACACTATCTGTGACTCAGCTAATCCCCTGCAGCAACGCTTACTTTTCCTGTTCAGTCAGTCAGCTGTAATGTCCCTGAGACATGACAACTGAGCAGGTTAAATAAGTTCCGCTGTAAGGGATCAACTGAGCTGTGGTTCCTGCATAGTACTGTATAATTCAGGAGCCATGGTGATCCCCTGTGCCTTTGAAACAATGCAACTAAGTAATGCTATAGTTGTCTTAGGTAATGGGGCAGGTGACAGGTTGAATCTTTGCCTATGGTACCTGGAGACCTTGCAATGGCCCTGTTAGAGAACTCATCAGCAACAGGGACAGGATAGAATAAATGGATCAAAAGACTTTTAAAAGTAACTAGTAGATTTCCGGTAGGTTGTACACCTGTGATGGTCGCATTTTTGTGACACACTGCAGAAAAAATCCTAGCAGCATGTGAAGTTCTCTTTCTGAGTTGCATGTGTCTGGTTTCCCTCAGCTGTTAGTTCATCAATTAGGTCTGCCTGAGTTCTGCAGCTGATTGGAGGGTTAGAATTTAAATAGCCTGACCCTGGGAAGCCTTACTGTCGGCTATAATGTCCAGTGTTCCTGCGATTGCCTGCGAAATGATCATGTTCTCCTTGTGCTCCTGCCTTGGATTATGTTGTGTTTTCTGACCTGTTTTCTCCTGGTGTAACCCTCACCCTCTCTGTCTTATTTGTCTGCCCCATGTGTGTCTGTGTTTGCTACTCACGCTGGCCACTGCGGTCTCTGACCGGTACAGCATTTCCTCCTTGCTAAGTTATTGTAGTCCTCCACCTCTCACCACCTGTACCTAGCCTCTGAAACCCAACCATTGTAGGCTAGGCAATTTCATGTCAAATGGGAGCATAAATCCTTAGAAACATACATACCTTGTATATAGTTAATATGAAGCAACTGATCAATAAGTTTATAGCAGAAATAGTTAGCTGGAAAAAGCTCCCACTGTCATATCTGTGAAGGGCTCATCTGGTGAAGATGA
Organism: Limnodynastes dumerilii; assembly: GCA_011038615.1. Taxonomy (NCBI): domain Eukaryota; kingdom Metazoa; phylum Chordata; class Amphibia; order Anura; family Limnodynastidae; genus Limnodynastes; species Limnodynastes dumerilii. Next base: position 246,793 of record WWET01002338.1, read on the forward strand.
TCGCTTTTCTTATATTGCCCTACCCATTACAAATGCTGCCAATCTTGCTATCACTTAAAGATGAAAATTACTGAACAAAACATTTCACAACTTTATATGAAATAACAAGCAACCTAGAATTAGTGTTCTCTGATTGTTACAGCCTCTGTTTGAACGCGGAATACATTTTCCAAACCTTAAAATATATTGGACAGTATTCACAGACGCGTGTGTAAAACGTAAGCAAATATACGCACGTACGTGGCAAGGCAACACCCATGACACTCCCCTCACACGGGGGGATTTTTGGTGACTTACGCATCCATAGGGCAACCTTAACTCTACATGTGTAGTTACATGCTCAAGTTACTTATCACTTAGCCGCGCCATTTAAATGCCCCCTTGCCTACTTTCACGTAACTTTGCATGTATGGAAGACAACCACGCCCCTCCGTACGTATGACCCTGAGTGCGATTCACAAGTCCGTGCCTAAAGGACTTTCGTGTGTAAATACTATGTAATTTTGGTGAAAAAAGTTACTATGAATGCGCTTTTAATCTGCTTCTAAAAATACGCACACAACCCCAAGCAAAAATGTATCTATGAATACAGCCCATAATCAGGCTTTCCAAATAAGGTACATTCGTGACTAGCAACATGAGACAGCAATTTATGCCAATACTCCTGTGGCACCAGTGCTTACCCTTGCAAATCTTCTGCACTTCCACAGAGTGGACATTATGAACAACCCTCTACTGATAATAGTAGGGCCGAATTAAGGTTTGGCAACTAACATGTAGGATTCTCTGCGTATAGTTAATTTTTGTAATAACGTCAAAAGTATATAATGAAAGAAAGAGATAAATATACATAAAACCATACCACCAACAGCATGGTACACAAGTGTTAAAAGCTATAACGCTCTAAAAAGAACCTGAAATAGCAATGTCTCAATTAATTAGCCTCTTGCTGGAGTCCAGAAGAATATTTAGTTTCTAAGGCTGGATGCTAATAGGTTATTATCCAGCCAATCAGGTACTTAAGCCCGGGAGGTTTTGTCTAGGGACACACCCCCTGATAAAGTCTGCTATGACGAAACACGTAGGTGCGGACCTTACCCTCGGTTCTTGCATCTGAACCATTTAGTATTCTTCTGCTGTGGAGAAAAGAATTGATTGTCAAAAGTTTGGGATGCTGAATTTATCGCATATCTGGCTGACCATGAGTGGTATCACTATTTACTTGTTTAAATCAACTTGCTTTGATTCCTAATTATTTGGTAGGCATGTACTTTTACTTGGTGCACATTTTATTATAAAAATTCTACTGCACCATGAAGCGCCCTTTTCCGCTCTATTTGTTTACAGATTACACGTGCTATCTGAGAAGGGCTAAGGGGAGCAGCGGCAGCCACATAAGCAGTCTAATGCTTATACTTCCTAGTAAAGTCTGCAGAGGGATTCATTTGAACTCCACATTGTATGTACTGACTTTTTCTTTCCACCATATCAAAATTGAGCACGCTT
>WWET01002338.1:249071-262844 GCA_011038615.1 Limnodynastes dumerilii
GGATGGCAGCTGAGAGGGGGTGCAGTCTCAGAGTGGCTGTTTTGGAGACTTGGGGATCTCCTAAGAGGTTAGCTCTTAGTTTAGAAAGATATTTGATATGTGACCCACAATTGGGACTCTAAAGTTTACAGTTAGGACCACCCAACAGAGAAGCCTTGTAAGTGGCGGGGGGGTTATATCACATATCTGCAGATATTTGTAACTAATTCTCTTACTTTTATTTTATAGATAGAAGATCATGATTAGTAACTGGGTAATGGCTAGAGTGCTTTTAACATACACACACATATGTTTCTTGTCTTTCTGCTCTTCCTTAGAACCCTGATTATATGAGTTGAGCTCCTATGCACCTAAATAGGGTCACTTACCTCTTTACTGATTCCCACTTTTCCTTCTTTCTTCCTTCCTTCCTTCCTTCCTTCCTTCCTTCAGGCGTCTGGAGGACACAAAATTGTAACTAATATGCCCCCATACACACACACACACACACACACACACTTTTCTACATATACAGATATATAACTACACACATAAATATAGTTGCATGCATGCATTAGATTCATACACACACACACATGCATAATATCACACAAACACATATAACATACATAATAGAACACACACACTACATACATGCATTCCATCACACACACAAAACATAACATGCATGCATGCATGCATGCATAATATGACACAAGCACACATAACATACATAATAGAACACAAACACACTACATACATGCATTATATCACAAACACACACACAAACACACACACACACACCATGCATGTATGTATGTATGCTTATCACACACACACACACACACACACACATACACCATGCACCATGCATAATATCACACACACCATGCATAATATCACACACACCATGCATGCATAATATCACACAATGCATAATATCACACACCATGCATGAATACATAACACACACACACACTTACTTTTTAGCAGAGCTGTGCACAAAATACACACACACATGCATACATACATACATACATACATACATACATACACACACACACACACATACACTTACTTTTTAACAGAGCTGTGCACACAATACACACGCACTTACTTTTTAGCAGAGCTGTGCACACTGCAGACGCTGAGGTGGACTGGAAGGAGGAAGTGGGGGCGGTGCATAGCTGCAGCAGCCAATGAGGGGGAAGCACAATGATCTCAGACAGCAGCCAATGAGGGAGTAGCACAATGATCTCAGCTACTCGCTGATTGGTCAACCTGTCAGGCACTGTGGAAATCTTTGAGAATCTCTCTGACCAGCAGGAGATTCATCAGATGATAGTGTCAGCTGCGTTCACCCTCTCCTCGCACTTTGGGCAGTGGCACCGCTTGCACCACCCTAATTACGGCCCTGGTGTCCTGAGCAGGACAGGGAGGTGGCCTTGGGCTATTCTGGGCCCCCTCTCTCTCCGGGCCCGGGATAGTAGGCCCAGCTGTCCCCCCTTATGGCGGCCCTGAATATGGCCCTTAGAGTATAGTGCTTTTTTTTTTTTATTGTGCAAAAAAAAAAAAAGTCTCTGTTCCCAACCCAGTCTCTCATTTAATTTATTTCTAAGTTCTCTTCCCTGTCTATCTTGTTTTTTGACTCACCTCTCACTTCTTTATTAATCACCTAAACTTCTCTTGTTTTGTTTTCTGTTTTTCCTCTTGTTCACTTCTCCATACACTGACACATCGGTTGATGGCTGCATGATATTTTGCTACCTTCTGGAGGCCCTCCAGCATAGTAACACTGTTCATAGGTGGATCATGGCTCTTAATCAGTGACATCCTTCCTGTTGTATGCTCCCCTGAATAGTATAGAGTTAGCTGCCATTGCTACAGAGTGTCTCTAAGGAAGCCCGTGTGTATATTGCTGCCAGGAGTTGTGACAGGCATTTTCACTTTGTAGGAGGTCCCCTTTTTTAGGGGGGGCCCTGGGACGACCTTCCAAAATGTCAGGACCACTTATCCCTTTATGGGGTGGACCGCTAAAGGTATAGGTACCATCAGAGATATGATAAATCCATACAGGAGAATCGTAAAGCCGATGTCCCAGATATATATATCTTTGCTGCTTATCAGGCTGCACATTACACTACCTCAGTGACATCTTGTTTTACCCAATAAGACTGGGAAAATGATGATACAATGGTAAAGAAACCATTGGAGGCAAAGAGTACAATCTCCAAACACTATAGTTTGCTTAGAGTGGCCCAAGACACTTCAAAATTCTAAACTGCCTTTTTTCCAGTCTTTCCAGATTTAACTGTTGAAAAATTGCTTACTGCTTTCACCTTTCCGTGTACCACAATGAAGGCCAGTATGTACAAAGAAATGTTCCTCAATATTTTCCATAGGGGATATTTCTCACCAAGCAGGAGCTTTGCAGCAGGTTTGACAGATTCTGAAGATTGCCCTAAATGTAACCAACTTTCTGCCTCCTTCTATCACTGTATAGAGGAATGTCCGATTGGCTAGAGGCTTACTTGCATAAAGAAATATCTACAGAAAAAATGTTTATAAGATGGAAGAGTTACATAGATACCATACCCTCTTCAGTGGGACATAGTATTCATAGATTTTTCCAACTCACCATCTAGTATGAAACCTAGCTATCTTAGTTAAATACCTAAACATGAGTTTGTGATCATAATGCAGAAAAGAAAATGACCTTAAGGCCAGGGGGTAACCCTTTGGTAGAAGTATTTTACTATGATTGTTTAAATACTGTATTGAATATGCATACTGTAAATTGTGATTTACCTTGTTAGCCAAGTGTATGTACACATTTGATATCACATGTACATATCTAGAATGTATTTGCATGTACTATAACTGAACTCGAATAAATAAAATATTTTTAAAAAGTAAGTAAAGTATCTGGTAACATGCTATAACGCTGGACTAACCGCGTGAGAGGCCTGTCTGTCGGTGGCTCTCTACAGCCATGCCTGCTCTGTGAACTCAAGGAGGTGCTACTCGCAATAGTGGTAGCCTCCTGTACAGTGTCCACCGCATGGCTCCCCTCTGTTTGCTGGCGCCATCGCCAGCGTTCTCTGGTGCATGGACGCCACCATATTGGATCTTCTCACATGATGTGCTGTAGCCAACCGGAATCTAGGCCAGGGGTTCTCATGTTTCAATCATCCAATCCAGGACCAGGGCTCACTATTTAAACATGTGTACACATTACCAGAACAACTTGGTAATTCAAGGTGCCTGGTTGTGAAGTGCTGCTGCTGTTTACCTTTGCTGATCCAGTTCTTATCCAGTTCTGTTCTTGCCAAGTCCAGTCCAGTCCTGGTCCAGGTCAAGTCAAGTCTATTCCTGGTGCCGTCCAGGTCAAATCAAGTCCAGTCCAGTCTTCGTCCAGTCCAGTCTAGGTCAAGTCAAGTCCTGTCCAGTCCTGATCCAGTCCAGGTCAAGTCAAGTCTTGCCTTGTCCAGTCCAGCTTGTCCAGTCCAGTCCAGTCAAGTCTTACCTTGTCCACTCCAGCTTGTCCAGTCCAGTCAAGTCTTGCCTTGTCCAATAAAGTCTAGTCTTGCCTCGTCCAGTCCAGCTTGTCCATTCCAATCATGCCTGGTTTCGTTTAGTCTGGTACAATGCTTATATAGTCTATACAAGTCAAGCCTGCTGTGTCCAGCCCAGCTTGTCCAGTCCAGCTTGTCCAGTCCAGCTTGTCCAGTCCAGTCCAAGTCAAATCTTGTGTTATTCTACTAAGCTGGATTATGAACTTTTCCTTTCCAAACCCATTCTAGCAATTAGCACTTGAGCAGATCATACATCAAACCCCCTAGTTTCCATTATTTCGCTGAATCACCATCATGTCCCTGGGAACACAGAGCAGATACCCAACCAAGTCAGTCTGTGATAACCTGATCCAGTTCTGTACATGTGGCAGCAGGCAGGATTTTTGTTTGCATTGATTGCTACTTTGCATACTCATAACTGAAGAGCAGGCAAGAACATTCCATTCAGATCAGATCATAGCCCTGGCATCTGGGGCTTGCGTTCTGATGGTCTTGTACAGGGAGGGGGGACACAGAGCATATACTGTAAGTGCATGCCAAGGCAACTGCTCCCCATCCAGCTCACAACACAGATGGAATAAAATCCTGTTTATTTTAAAACATTTGCACCAGCAACAGGTCATGTCTAAGTTTTGATGGCACAAATTAAACGTATAGTTTGGGCACTTTTGATACTAGTTCAAGCTCAACACGTATATCAATGGCTATAAATTTACAGAAAGATTTTTAATTTATTATAACTTTTTATTAACAAACTATAGTAAAAAAAAAGTCATAAATAAAAAATCATTGGTTTACTATGTATATATAAAAGTTGAAGTGTTCACACATAGATGTTTGAAAACATTACAAATACACTATAAAATTATACAACCATGTTTAAATTAAGCATCATTGACCGGATTCATGCTAAACTGTGAAATCTATACATCCAGATTCCCAAAAACCTGTACTTAAGTTAACAGTGGCCTCCCACGTCCCGTCCCCGTTTTTAGGTGTATAATGGCACTTTTGATTGAACAGGGGCTACCTTATCTTCCTGTGCGTATTTTTCCTCTTAAGTAGGAAAAATATGCACGGACATTGTCAACCTCTCCCCGTCTGCCTAACCTAAATGATTCCTCCAACCCACTCTTCCTAACTTTCTATGGAGGACGCACTGGCACGCCTCCTCTTACTTAAAAAACTATGTGCGGCCTTTAAAGACTGCACGCAGTCAATTTATGTGCCTATATGCTATGAAGATTGTGTAGTCACCATGACTACGCATGTCTTAACAATATGTGAATCAGGGTCCATACGCTCTTAGTATGATTAGATTTCAAATTACATTTTTCCACACACTGGACCTGTTTCAGTGTTGTAGCACATCCATTATCCTCTGTCCTATTCAGAGTTGCATTTTCCACAACTCTGAATAGGATGTATGCAAATGGATACAGCCGCAAGCCTCTTCTACATAACCATTTAAAGGAATTTTTAAATGCTTACATTTTTTCAGATGGTACATTAATGCCGGAGCATAGTAAAACTCTCTTTCTCATTTAAATAGTTCCACTATCGCAGAACAGACAGAAATGGACACAGACGCCCGGGCAGCAGTGCTCCCATATTTCTGTGCTCGTTCCTGTTGTGAGCATGCACAGGGCTGCACCTGATGGAAACACAGCTCAGTTTTAGCTCCACTGTATTAAAATATACCCATAGCTACGTCTAATGACTTGACATATATAGCACAGGCAATATCAAAAGGAAACACATTTTTCCGTAAAATAAATTTTCAACACATAACATAGTTATTCCTAATACATTGTGTCTACAGCACAATAAATAATACTGCATTGAAACTATTAAGACTACCTTTATAACATTAGTCACAATTTTTTTTAAGCTATTTTAGCATTAGCAGCATTCTGCTTGAAAAGGAATAGAATATCAGAAAGCTTTAGAGTGCAATGATGCTGCAGTAATGTTATTTTTAAAAATAAAAAGGACATTTGCAAACCAACGATTATTGCAGCAAGCTAAAAACTCTGTGTAATTCTTAATTAGCTATAATAATAATAATTTTCTTTTTTTATCCGTGCAGTTTACATATTGTGTTTGACTCAGTAAATGCACTTCAGAACTACTAATGCATAACATTCATTGAATTTCAGCTTCTATACAAGCTTTCCACACTCTGTCTCCGTGTTCCATTATGCCCCATTATAATGATGACCTCTCCAAACTCTTGCAGCAAAATGGAATCCATTGGTTCTCAAGGACAAGCTGATTGAAAGCCAATATATCTACTTAAATGGTAAAGTAATGTAGTATTAAAAAGATTTGTAATAACAGCCCTTAATTGCTTCCTTGTAGTTCTTGGAGTTTGCAATGATACAAGCATTTTAATTATGCAATAATTAATGAGAAGAGAAAAGCATTTCCTGGCAGGTTATACCCTTGTAAAAGAGATCAAGTGAATTTCACTTGACAGGGCATTAACATAAAATGTGCCCAAATATGCATTATGTCTGCTGATTATATTTAGTTGCATGATCAAATTACACTTTAAGAGAAGAAGGAAAAATGTGCCTTAAATCAGTTTTTATTGCATACACATGTAAAAATGACAGTGTTAAGACAATTATCTTATTTAACTATATGAAACTAAATATGTGAAATAATAAAAAATACAGTGCATGAACTATTCTTCAACTCTCTAGCTCTACTTTGATACTTAACACTTCAAAGTTAAAGTTAAAATCAATTGAACACATGCCATTTTGGTAACTTTATTACAATATATAAAATATCTAAAAAGCAGGAAAGAAAAAGGCAAATAGTCAAAAGTAACTCAACATTTCTGTATATCCAATAAGCCATTTGAAGCCAAAAACAACTTGTTAAACCAAACTAGTTTGGTTAAACCACACATACTTCATTTAGCACCCTATAAAACTTTTTTACACAAAAGTGTGCATACAACAAAAATAACTCTGATCAATGTTTAACATTCCAACATAGATGCCATAGCCTCCATCTGTTAGTCAATCCATAACACATTTTTTTTATTCATTTAGCCCTTTCCTTTCACTTAAACATGACCAAAGAAGAAGCCACAGCCCCTTCAGGTTTATTATTAAGCTTTAGTTAATCTACTGACACTAATATCCATTACAAACAACACCACAATTTGGTATAACAAATAATGAGTTTTGAGGCATACCTCACCCTCCCAATAAATAAATAAATAAATAAATACAAATATTAGGTAACATTAAATAAGCATTACTAGCACTGGTGCTCATAACTGGTCATAGCTGATCTGATAACTGCAAAATCCAGGTAAGATTCTGGGCTTGTTTCTAAATTGTGTTTGTTGAACACATCATTTTGTCATTCTTAGTAACTACATTAGGGGTCAGCATAGTGGCAAATGTTGTATAAGCACTTTAATGCATATCTAGGTCCTTGCCACTTGTTATTTCAAAAATCTAATTGACAACAGGTCAAATTGTCGACAGATCAAAATGTCAACAGTTGAGTATCATGCTAGTATGACATATATATTTTAAATATATATTATAACAACTCTGAAGTTTTGTAGCCCTGTATAACATTAAGTTTACAGATGTTACAATTAAATGATAACATAATACTCAACTGTTGACATTTTGACTGTTCACAAATGGGTTATGAGTCTCTTTAGTGTGGTAGATCTCTAAATCACTAATATAAACTATATGTAATATATGTGGGCTATATTATAAGTCTGAGCACACCATACAGGTGGATTTTGTTAGGCAGACTAACAAAAATCGTCGACTGCACACTAAGTCATAGGCGTTGGAAGGGGGAAGGGGGGGGTGTGGATGAGGGAGCATCTCACCCACCCAAAATATGAGGGGGCGGCACCAGGGCTGGCAGGGGGACACGGTGGAGACCAGCAGGAAGGCAGCTAATACAGGAGCTTCCTGTATGAACTGCTGCAGAAGTTACATAGAGCAGCTGAAGTCAAAATTCTCCATATCCTCAGTGTTTGTTTGTTTTTTTCGCTTTACAAGCAGCTCATTTCTGACAAGGGAAATTGAGAGGGGAACAACAATCATAACATATATGGAACAACTCCATTTTGTGAGTTTTCTAAGGGCTCCCCCTGATTGCATCACTGCAACAGGTACAAAATAAGGTGCAATTGCATATATTTCAACTGAGGATAGGACACAAATTGAGCTTATCATGCTTTGCAAGAGTCAAAATTCTGCCAGCGCCAAGGGGCTGGCAAAATGATGGATGAATACATGCATGGACAGGCACTGGTCTACATATATGCAGCATTTAAACAAACTGGACAGCTATTTATTTATTTAACTTATTTAACTGGTATTTGTCATATTTATTAGTTTTAAAAATAAAAAGTATATTGAAGATATTTTTTATAGTCAGTATTTTGGATAAGTGTCTATTTTTCTGGTTGGACTAGGGGGCATCCGCGCTCTGGACCTGATTCACGCTTAAGAGTGAGACAGATCCGCATCTAACTCACCCATCCTCCCCTTAACCCGCCCTTCCCCCTCATTTTTAGGTACCTTATGGCACTTAAGAGTGCCATAAAGCTGTTGTGCGTAGTTTCCTTCTTAAAAAGGAAATTACTCACGGACAATGCCTCTCCTCGCCTCCCCGGCTATCACTCACTCCTCCCATTTTTAACTAAACACTCCCCGAGGCGACATTAGGCCGTCTCTTTGGGGCTGATCCAGAGCTATGACGTTACACTGAGCGTTTTAACACTCAGCGTAACATTGCTGCTCTGCCCTGACACTCCCCCTTGTTGGAGTGTATTTACACTCCCTTACGCCGGCTGAAGGCCACCTTAACTTCAGCCGGCGTAAGTGAGTGTAAATACGCTGGGACGGCGGCGTTAGTAAGATAACGCCGCCCTCCCAGCATAATTACTCTTCCACTCCCGCCTCCCTGCACTAACCTCAGCGTTACTACGCTGAAGCTACGGCCGCGATTGGGCGTTTCCGTAGCTACGCCGGGCGACATCTGCCTGGCGCATGTGCAAATCGGCTTTTTAGCCGATCTTACGCTTACGCCCGCTGTAGCTAGTACGGTGGGCGTAATTCTGGATCAAGGCCTTTGTAACTAAACTACCTGGTACATAGATCGCGTAAATAACCTACTACCCATGCGTAGTAGATCATTTCCTAAGATTACGCACTTAAGAAGCCAGAGCTTCTTAAGCGTGAATCAGATCCTCTGTGATTATCTTGGGCTGGATGAATGGGTCACCTACATTTTTTTTGTGATTTAGTCAACTATGGCCCGTCATCTAACATTTACTGACCAGCACCTGCTTTTAAGAGTGCTTGCATATTCTTTTAATTAAAATTCAGAAATAAAATAGAAATGTGTTTTTTTTTTCAATTCTAATTCTAATAGTTTTTCATAGCACATGAAATTTTAAGCATTTTATAATTTATAATATAATAATTATATCATGTCATATTTTACATTTGTATACTTGTGTCTTGCTCTCCTTTTCTAGTAAGTGGATCAGAATATATCAGAATAAGCAGCTACATTACTGGTTCCTATGTAACTAATGTATGCGTACATTACATTGTATTAAAAAGTGTAATAATACAAATAGGATTGACAAAATGTTTAGCATTCTATGGCTTTGCCTCATTTCTAAAATTAAATTTATTTGATGTTAATTATGATGAAATGAGGGTTCAAATGGTTCGAAAGCTGCAACATAAATTTACATATGGAAGTCTCTTTTATGTAAAAATTTTCCACTAATATAATTTTTTTCCCATTTCCATCACTTAACAGGCTAAATAAACAATAAAGGAAATTAGAATGTTTTTTTTTGCTAGGAAATAATATATAGCATCTACTGGTAAAATGATCCTCTATGAAATTATTCTTGGATAGTGTTGTACTGATTTATAATGGCCTCTGGACAAAGGCTTAAAGGAAAAGTTCCTTAATGAGGCAAGTTTTTCATATACACTTCAAAATGAAATTCTGAACATGCTTCAGTAAGGATAGCCAATTATAAACATCAAATCCAGATGCACTAAATATGTATTTTATCAAATGCTTGACTTAAGTCAGGCCTACTATGCAAATTTTCTGTAAATCAACGGATTTGCGCATTACTTTTTACTTACTATTAGTGTGATAGTAAAGGATTAGACATGTTCATTAGCCTTTCATATGTCTAACATTATACTTTGGCCCTGTTACTAAAGCACATTGGATGTTTATTACCTAACAGTCTCAGAGTCTTTAAATAATACAAGCAGTATTGTGTTAATCCCTTCACTTTCTTTTCTATTTGTAATTTATTTTTATAATGGAGTGACAGTAACTACTGAAGCTGCGTCTTCCTGTATTTTCAAGTTGAGCAATATTCTGAACTAACTTATAGGAAAAGATACATATTCTAAACACTTAAGAGGTAAATAAAAATTAATAAAAATAAATCCCAAAATGGGGCAATTTCTATCAATTTAAAACACAAATCTTATAAACCATATAACCAGATCCAGACTTATATAAAACAGAAAACGACTGTGTTCTGTGTGTGTGTGTATGCGTATGTGCATTATGGGTCTAGATACTCCAGATCCAGACTTATAAGATTTAATAAAAGTGTTTCCCATGGCAAGCTGGGACGGGCTGGTATGTGAACAGCATATATAGGCGGTTACAAACTATCAAGGTAGAGTCCTATTACCCCTTATCTGAGGGTGGAGTGACCTCCCCTCACCTGCATGGAAGTTAGAAGACAGCGGGTATCCAGCTTTGGATCTCAGTTGTTACTATGCTCGAAGCTCTGGATTTGGTCCTAGATATATCAATAAATTAGTTCCAAATAATTGCAATATTAGGAATTACATTTCAGTAATTTTGGGGATTCAGTGCCTTATCAAGGCATAAGCAATCAATAGTAGGTGGAAGAATTTTTAGGGACTGATAGCGCTCAGGCCAAGTATGGAATTTGCAATTGAAATAACTCTTGATGAGGGATTTTGAAGTGGGGCTGTGATTAATAGTTGTACAGTAGTATGTAGCTAGGAATATACAAAATGATAAAGTAATGAATGTCTCTGTTATTCAGATATGTGGTACATAAAGTACATCAAAAGTCTAATACAGTCTTGGTGATGAAATACAGACATCTATGGAAACAAGTGGACCGCCAAAGCGTACCACCTCTGTACTTCATCACCAAGACTGTATTATACTTTTGATGTACTTTATGTACCACATATCTGAACGATAGAGACATTCATTACTTTATCATTTTGTATATTCCTCACTACATACTACTGTAACCTATTAATCACAGCACTACTTCAAAAGCCCTCATCAAGAGTTATTTCAATTGCAAATTCCATACTTGGCCTGAGCGCTATCAGTCCCTAAAAATCCTTCCACCTACTATAGCTACCTCTGTCTTTTATTGGTGACAGATCCACGGACCAGCAGCCTCGCCCCACTTTCTAATACCCACCTCCCAGAATACTGTTAGCGCCAACACTACCCTTTCTTGAATCGATAGTTCCGAACTGGCTGGGAGCGAATGGCACTATTGAAATACAGCCGCTCACAGCGGGGACTCGTAAACTTTATAGTAGTGTACTTATGTATAGACAAGGGTTATGTGTGTGTGTACGTGTGATTTAGATGTTTGTTTTTTAATGAATAACTGCATTTCCCATTTTTGAAGATTGAATTTAGGAATGGTCTCACTCTTGTTTTAAACTAACTATCTTGATCCTCAACTCCATTATTGAATGTCAATGCATGAAGACTGACTGTGATGTCATTGTGAAGATTTTTGATAATCTTCAACATAAGTTAATTTCTTCATTTGGTTTGTCTTGGAGTAAAACTCCATTGACGAAGTATTGCGCGAGTTTCTGGGCTAGTTCATTGTAGTATATCTTGATGACATCTTAATTTATTCCAGAAGTCTTGAGGAACACCGAGGACACGTCAAGCAGGTTCTACAGAAACTAGGAGAACAACCTGTATGCAAAACTAAGCAAATCTTGAATTTGAACTTAAAGAGGTCACTTTCTTAGGGTACATCATTTCAAGTCAAGGCTTCGCCATGGATCCAAAAAAAGTTTGTGCTATCCAAGAATGGGTGCAACCCACAAACTTAAAAGCAATTCAGAGATTCCAGGGATTTGTGAACTTTTACCGGGAGTTTATCAAGAACTTCTCTCTTCTCATGACTCCCATCAGAGATCTTACCAGGAAAGGTAGTGATCCTTCCAATTGTCCGTCTGCTGCTATTGAAGCCTTTCAAAGATTAAAAGAAGCTTTCATTTGTGCTCCGGTCCTTCGTCATCCAGATCCAGAACTTCCATTTACTGTCGAGGTAGATGGCTCAGATGTCGGGGTAGGTGCAGTTCTATCCCTGGTTGACTCTGCTGATGCCAAGTCCCATCCATGTGCATTTTTCTCTCGCAAATTCTCCACAGCAGAGGTCAATTACGACATAGGTAACCATGAACTACTTGCAGTGAAGTGGGCTCTGGAAGCATGGTGGCATGGTGCACAACATTGCATCACCATCTTCACTGAGCACAAAAACCTAGAATACATCTGGACAGTGAAGAGATTGAACTTTCGTCAGGCCAGATGGGCCCTCTTTTTTACCAGGTTCAATTTCTTAATCACATACCGGCCAGGATCCAAGGACCATCCAAGGATGCTCTTTCTCACAGTTTCCTAGATTCACATCCTCCAAAACCAGAACCAATTCCCATTGTTCATGATTTCATTATTCATGTCAGTCTGACCCAAGAACTCTCTGAGCTCCTCACACAAAACCAGCAGAGCCATCCATCCACTAAGCCTCAAGGTCGTCTCTTTGTTCTTGCTCATCTCAGGTCAGCTACCTTGAAAGAATTTCATAATATCAAGACAGCAGGACATCTTGGGATCTCAAAAATCCTGAAGTGTTTGTCTAGAGTTGTATGGTGGCTTTCTATGAATCAGGATGTCAAAGAATATGTCCTTGCCTATCAGACATGTGCTGAAACCAAGACCCCCAGATCTCTGTCAGTTGGTGAACTAGTTCAACTTTCCATTCCATGCTGTCCCTGGTCTCATTTGTCCATGGACTTTATTGTAAAGTAACCTGATTCAGGCGGCTTCACTACTATCTGGGTTGTGGTGGATAGATTCACTAAAATGGCACATTTCATTCCTCTTAAGGGTCTACCTTCAGCAAAAGAACTTTCTGAACTCTTTGTCCAACACATTCTTTGCCTTCATGGAATTCTAGTTGACATTGTCTCTGACCGCGGTGCACAGTATGTAGCCCGCTTCTGGAAAGAATTCTGCCACCAGCTTGGAATCAAGCTCAGCTTTTCTTCCACCTACTATCCCTAGTCAAATTGGCAGACGGAAAGAACAAACCAGACACTGGAACAGTATCTCCGCTGTTTTATCACCAAGAGACAAGATAACTGGTCCCAGTGCCTACCATGGGCAGATTTCGCTTTCAATAACTCACCCAACTCAGCAACCAAGACCAAAAACCACACCATTCTTTTGTTCATATGGTTTACATCCAAAGTCCAGTTCATTTGATTCATCCGAGTTCAAGTGTTCTGCTTCTTATTAATTGGAATAAGTCCAACTTGTTCCCATTGAATGGGGTGCTGCCGACAATTGAGAGCGTGTGTAATCAGCTAGTCTGGGCCACAACATTCAAATATCTAGGCATCTGGATCTCCCTAACCATTTGGACTACACTAAACTGAATATAGACCCTATTATAACCTATGTGAAAAACAAAAGTTAATTATGGGGAAAACTTCCCCTTACTATGTCCGGTAGGGTAAATTTGGTCAAAATGATCATACAACCCAAGTTCCTTTACCCCTTACAGCATGCCCCCCTATACCTTTCCAATCAGATTTTTTTTTTAAATTAATGGCTTCATCTCCTCACTGATAGGCAGAGCTCATGTGCGCATGAGCATTATGTTTCATTTGGATATTAAACTTGAGATAGAAATTGTCAACTCAACTCTTATTCTGCTTTCACAGTTTCAATTTGTCTTACTCTACAGTTTAACATGGTTTTGCTCTGTTATACGCTTACACTTGCTTTTCCATGTACTTAACTCTGGATCAGCCCTGATGTGTTTTGGTGGACTATTTTCCGTATTTAACTTTTCTTGAATTTAATA